>KK351011.1:2616723-2726560 GCA_000671755.1 Glossina brevipalpis | reverse complement strand
AGAATTTTCATTTTTTTTTTTTTTTTTTTAATACACAATCCAGCACAGAAGCCAAGCCGAATGAAAACAAGGTCTGCTTTTTAAAACTATTTTCAATGAAAGAAACATAAAAACGAAGCGGCTTGTGGTTGTTGCCGCTACCGTTGTGCTTACTGCTGCTCTTACACCAATGATAAATGTAGTGTAAGCCACTACAGTGACATTTACACACTAATACATATTAATATGACTTGAAGAACAAACACTCGTTTTATATAGGAGCGTGTGTGTGTGTGTGTGTGTAAAGTGCAAATATTCATATTTACTCACATACATACAAACATATAATGAATTATTATTATTCCTTGGGTTTCTCATACCACTATCATCGCGCATAACTCTTTGCCAGTCTTGCAATAAAACTGAAGTTAAAATAAAATTAATTTATGTTAATATATATCAAAATATTTACTTTTTATATTAACTTTTTAGCTTTAGCTGTTATTTCAGTCTCTTCTTCCTTAACCGTTGATATTAAAAATGAAATTGAAATTTTAATTCTTTGTTTTATAAAAAGTTTTGGTTATTTTAATATTTTGTGAAAATCTCGAAAAATATTGCACTAACGAAATGAAAAACAAAAAACAAGAAGGAAGTGAGAAAAATATTTCGGTTTTGGTAACATCTTGAAAACTTATTATTGTTATATCGCTTTGTTATTGTATATATGATAATATAGGTTCTGATGAATGCTTTTATATATTTAGAATTTCGTTATCGTTCAACGTATATGTGAGTGAATTACGCATTCTTTCTCTCCCTCTCTCTCTTCCTCTTTCTCACTCTCCCTCTCTCTATCATTCTGTCTCCCTCCCTTTATCAGTCAGCGTCGCTCTCTCTGTCTCTGTCTTTCTCTCTCCTTCTCTCTATCTCTCTCCCCCTATCTCTCTCTCTCTCCGTCTACACTTCTTGCTGACGATCACCGTATTCCATGTAAAGAAGACATCTCACGAGTGATTGGTCATGTTAGAAAAAAAATAGAAACTGCGAGGACCAAAAATTGTTTCTCGTTTTAGACTCACATCTGCTTTCTTCAAAAGTGTTACCAGGCTAGGTTAAGTAAACTTCAAGATAAAATTAGGTTATATAAATCCTACTAGACTCGCGCAATCAATATCACCGAAGGGAAGGTATTAATCTCAATCTAAGTCTCTGGTAAACCTGGTATTTTCGATTTCTCTCTTGCTAAGAAGCAGTTGTGTCGTGACCTTGTTTCGAGCTTTTTGTACGGCCAGCTATCGTCAACAATTTTTTTTGGTTTTTCTTTTCCTTCGACAAGCAATGTTAAACATTGACGTCGGCAGTGAAGTAGAATTAACAATCTATAGAGCTAGTGACAACGGGAAAAATATTAAATACAGTAGCGAATATATGAATATATTGTTACTCGACGAATCAGTGGTAGCTTGAAAGATATAATCTTGCCGATCTAACATAACTCTATCAAAAGTGGATCGATTTCAACGCACCTCCTTGGATTATGCTGCGATATTCGCAAGACTTTCTCTGAAAATTGTCGGAAGTTCGTTATGTTATCAGTAGGGGCTTTAACGAAATTAATTATTTATTATTATTCAAAAAAAATTTGATTTTCTACCAATTTTATAGCATTTGGTTAAGAGGGTAATATCTTACTTCGAAAATAAGATATAAAAGGTTCTGTTTTCAAATCTTAACTTTCGATTGACGGTTTTGCCTCCTCAATGGTCTCTTAGGGCAAGCATTTAAGCATCTATAGTTATCGAGTTTGCTAAAATGCTTACGTAGGCATGGAAACGTTAATTCCTCCTTATATTTTAATCCTTCAGAAGGTCCACATCTAATTTAGGCTGATATAGATCGCACATATAATATAAAATAAAACCCCCGAGGCCTCAAACTTAAATAAATGCAACGAAGGTTGACTTTCTTTGGAAAATACCCTTTCCCGATATTGTACGATATTATTAATCAGTTCTCTAAGTAATAAGTTAACTTGGAAGAAATCGAACGAGAGAAAGAAGTTGAGAGAAAGTAATTAGAGCTTAAAAAGTATAGAAAGAGGAGAAATGTTGACAGGAGAAGAAGAAAATCAATGCCCAACTCGCCAAGTAAAAGAGAAGGAAATGTAAACATAAATGAAAAAATTATATTATAATCAAAGGAAAAAAGACCAGAAATGAGGATTTAACTAATATCTATAGAAAAATTTCACAGATTAAAATAAATTATTTAATTGAAAGTTATGAAAAACAAACTTACCTGAAAGAAAGGCACACTAATAAAAGAGTTTTAGCCAAAAAAAACTCACGAACAATCTTTACTTGGTTACCAGGCTTATATGTTGTAACCTAAAAATTGTAAATATATATATATATATAATATTGAAGATTTCGTGGAAAAAATTTGTTGACAGTATTTTTAAACATTTTTAAAGTCTTCTTTTCGTTACTCTAGAAATTTACAGCTTGCTTGATATATAATACAAGCTGATTGTCCTTTTAAATAAGACCTTGCGTTTAGTCGAACTAGAAAGACAGATTACACTATCGGTCAGGAATTAGAAAAATTTGCGCCAAGAAATACAAATCCGAACATTTAAAAAATGGCAAAAGGAATCGAGATCACTTGGCTGAAATCTTTACCAAGTGTATGCTTGGTCAAGCTCTGGCTTCGTACCTTGATCTCCAAATGAAAGGAGAGAACTTGGAGATTTGACTTGCGTCAAGTTCAGACTTGGTACTTTCAACTCCAAATGATAGGAGAGAATTTCACGGTGGCACCTTTAAACAATTCCACATTCAAAATTCTCTGGCTTATATTAAGTACAGTCAGGGCACCATTACTGATGTCGTTTGAAAATGCAGTTTTTAGAAACTCTTTCGTAAGATATAATTACGTTAATTGCCGGAAAAAGTGGAAAAGATCGCTAGCAGAATTAAAGCATATGTAGTTACGAGGTGAGAATGAAAATATTCTCAATTTATATTATTTGATTTAATAAAAAAAAGTAGTGAAAAATCGTTCAATGATCCCTCCTAAAGGCGAAACACAATACCGTTGTAATGAGACTACCATAGATATGTGTGAATAGTCAGTTATTTGGTTAGACGTGAGTTGGTCTTTTTAACATGGATGGTTAGTGATGGCTAAAGGGTTAAGAAACTACAACATAAATGAAGTTATTTTTGTTATAGAACAATCTGTTGTATGGTGTTCTGTTCATTATGTAGAATATATTTATACATAATCGTTGAGTTGTTGTTATATTATTTAGTTGTTTTGCTTTCATGTTACTTAAATCATTTTCACATTAAGTTACACAATGGCCGCAAGACAAAGCTGACAAAAGGTACTTAACTTTGCACTTAGCCGTTTCGTTTTGCTTTTCCTCTCTTCCGCCTTTCTGTGATGTGTATTCATTCATATGTAGCTATGTAGATGTATTTATATAGATGTGTATACTTTATTTTAGGTTTATGTAAATGCATTTTGTTGGCGACAAGTAACAAATTTTTACTCACTCGTTGAGTTAAGTTTATAGTATAAATGTGTTCTGTCTGCGTATACTTTTCAATTTTTGCGCAATACAAGTATGGATGTATCTGTGAATTGTATAAATGTTGTAGCGGCAAAAAGAAAAAAAAAAAAAACTTAAGTAAGTCTTATACGGCGAATTCTGAGTACCTATGATCGACTCCTTTGTATATATATATATATAACTTTTGATATTCGGTCTTTGAGCTTAAATTAAAAACATAAACACTATGTGCCAGCATTAAGCTCCAAACTTTCGACTTTTACGCAAAAGACGAACAGACTCACAACCGTACCGGATGAAATGGACTCAATTCTCTTTATTACATTTCTTCTCAATTCAGCGAAAGATATTCAGATCAAATCAAAAGTTATCGGCATTTTGCAACGTATCTTACTGAGCGATTGCTTCGCCAGTAATATCAAAATCGATCAATTTTCGTAAGCCTTTTTCCTTGCAGTGAACTTATATCATTCAGAACATATTTTACTGCATATTTTACTATTGCATATTTGTACGCGTCTATTAAATTTTTTTGCCAAAATTTTATTCTTTTATTTTGTAATTTAAAAGCATGAGTTTGCAAACAGACATATATCGTTAAACCCACTTAGAATCTTGTTTCGCGTGGTGGTACTTTATGCAGCCTCATATATAACGTAAATGTTACAAATGAAAAGTATAAATGGGTATATGCTAGCAAGCAACGATGATGGTGGGTTTAAAAACAATGGCTTGCTCGTTTTCTAAAGCATCGCTATTATACACTAAGTGTTTCATTTGTTTCAGTCATTGTTGTTGTTCCTGTCTTTCAATTTTTCAGTTTTTGTTTTATTTGTATACCACGTACATATGAAAATATTGTAAAAGTTATGCATTAAAAATGACTTCTTTGCTTTAAATATGAATTTATAAAAGAAAGAAAAAAGGCGAAAAAGATTAAAGTAACAAATAGAAGTCTTGGGTGCTCAGAACTTAATGGTGAGTTAGCTAAGGCTACATGTGTGAACTGGAAGCATGTTAAAGCACTTATTGAACTCGAGATCCACATATTACATGTAGACTATATGTAGACTATAGGTAGAATGTAGGTAGTATAATAGCTCTCTACATACATTTTAGTTTACGACGTTACAGCGAAAGGTAAGAACTTGTTGCTGACGATGAATCTAGTTTTGTTTTTTCCTTACGATATATATATATATATATATATATATATATATATAATAGCAAGATATACAAAATTTAAAAAGGCAGGCATATAGTTTCATATTATTTATATTATTTGTAATATCAAAATGTGCGAACCACATGTTTTGAAAAGATAAACATATTCTTAATTTTAATCTAACCGATTTTAGCTTTATTTAATTCTTCTTTGTTACAATTTCTCAAAGTATAATAGAAAAAGCGATAAAAAAACATGAGACTAAGCGTATATTATTGAAATATTTCTGTTGGGAAGCAAGCGCGATTTTTCAATAACACGTCCACAATAAAAAAAGATCATTTGGAGAACCGTGTAAGTGTAACAGGTATTCATCAATCATTTTCAAGCTGCAACTGTCTTGGATATCATATGTAGAATAAATGTTCGGTACAATTACATTCTTCTTCTGATTCACTTTGAGTCCTTAACAAAAACTCGCAGAATTTGAAATTTTTAATTACATAACAGTACTAGAAATGAGTTTCCGTCGTTACATAAAAGATGGCCACAACAGAAAGTTTTATTGAAATGTAAAATGTAATATCGCAAATTTGATCATCTGGTAACAAAATAACTTCGAATTGTTAGTGGCTTCGTATCAGTCGTAGCTTCACACAATTTTTTTCGTTCGAAAATATCAAGCCGAATAAGCGTCACTTGCGGGAATTTTTGATTTGGTTTTTGAATTTAAAGAAAAAAATTTTCAATTGAGTTGCATCGATTGCATGTAAAAGCTTGTAATGCTTTAAGTGAGGGAAGTTATCGTGAGTGGTTTGAAAAATTTTAAAACGATAAAAAAAGGGAAAACGAGCTTATTATGGCTCTAGATACGACAAAAGTATTCTTCTATGTGATAATGCTGAGCCTCAAACGAGGAAGAGTTCTTCCTTCTACCCGAAGGCTGATAGAATAGATTCTTTCACAATAAATTCGTAAATTTTGATAGAAAACGGCGGAGACTTATTGGTACCCCTAATGCAAATTTACTTAAAATGGAAAATATACAGGAATCAAAAACAAAAAACCAAAAAAAATCGTTATGGGCATAATTTTGAGGATTTGTTACGCTTGAATTTAATATATAATATTTTAAATCGATATTGGCTGTTACTTGTACTTTACTACTAACAGAATTTAAATATTTTTTATGTTTAATTTTTGCAGCGGTAATCATTTTTAAAATTGCGTATATAAACTAATATCACCCTTAAAAATCAGTGATTACACTGATGTCACTTAAAACCATAAGCTATAGAGCTATTTTAAGAGTTGAACACAATACCTGCCTAAGCGGCATAGTCAGCTTGTATTGTATTGCAGTATTACTTCAACGTAGGTTGAAAGGGTCAAAAAGCTTGCAGAAGCTTCAGTGCAAGACCCTGATATATTAAATCATAAAAAACTTATATATATATTTTCTTGATCAGTATCAAATTCCGAATTGAGTTCGACATGTTTGTCTATCCTTCTGCTTTTGCAGTCCTTCAGACTTTAGCGCCTATGACAGTTTAAATAAAATCGCGATATTTTTGTTATTTTATTTATTTTTCTTTTTCTATTTATCTCGTCTAAGGGGAACGTAATTTTGTTTATTCTTTCAACCGAAGTCACCGGAATAACTTATGATTTTTTTAATTTCTGCAATGATTCAATTTTTCTATGCAATATATTCACATCAACTCAGAATCCTTAAACGAATGACAGTTACAGTATACACTTTCTAAGTAATCTGATGCGCATTTCATTATACGAATAATTAATGCATATGTAGTGTGCATCCACTCTTCGATTGGCATAAAAATAATTTCTTGTACAAACTTCCAAACAGAAAGGCGGCCTGTCATAGGGACATTGGTATGAAAGTCATGCTTATATGAAAAAAAGGATCCAATTTTTTTTTTTTTTTTTCTTTAAACTGAAAATAGTTTTTATGAATTTTTTTTATGAATTGATAAACTTTTACAATTTTCTGTTTCCCTTAAGCATTCCTTTTCTGAATAATACCATATAACGTTTTAGAAAATTTATGGCTGATTGTGTTTACCGATTAAAATAAAGCAAATAAAATTGATAAACATATTTTAGCCAAATGGTAAAGTGAACCCAATATATGGGAAAGGAAAAAAATAAAAATTGTAAACAAAACGGAAAACAGAAAAAGAAAAAAAAAAAGGAAACATAATAACAAAACAAAAATTCGTTTCTAAGTTACCCATAATGGATTTCGTAAAAATGGAAAACGATGTAAAAAGTATATTTTTCCCATATTTGATTTGTATGCTATGCTATGTGACCCTTTAGGTATTTAACAAGATTTGTTTGCATTCGACGTTCCTCAATATAACAACAACACAAATAATAAAATTGTTTTTGTTCAAGCTCTTAGTACATATTGTTGAAATGAATGGTGTCATTGCTTGTCAATAGTATGTTAAATACCATTCAATTAATAATAGCCTTTCATTGGCCCATGAGCATGACAGGGAATTACGTCTAAGTCGGATTATGTAGGTACTGAAAAATTTATTAGATAGAAATGCATTGAAATACAAGAATCATGAGGCCTCTTGGGCATATCCATTGGCCAGACTATAACCATTGAATAGTTGGTCAGATGTTAACAATTGTCATTAAAGTACCTTACCTACAATTAAAGTGGCTTAGTGTCGCTTACTAAAATTCGATTATTTAAAGCCATATTTAGGCCAATATTATAAAGATTTCTTATGGTATCCATAAGCAAATGTTAAATTCATATTATGACTTTTAAGTACTCAGAGATTTAATGATAAGTTTGGAAAGCATAACGTGAACAAGAAAACAAAAGCATATAAATCAAGCTACAATTTGTTCTAATGCTGATAATCATCACTTACGTATTATCACATCTAACGTACAAAATGTATATCGCAACAGGTGCGTAATCGCATCTTAAAAAAAAAATTTTTAAAAATATTACTTCACTCAAGAACTACCTTGCATGACTTCTAATGTCACCATCTTTCAAACGAAATATCACAAAATTCCATGATTTTCCAACCATTAGTTTTCAAGTTACAGTTGTTTTAGTGAAGCTACTTTTGTAATGGAGCACCTTGTTGAAAGTTATAATAAATCATTACTTTTTAATGGAACAAAGTACCATTCAAGCCAAGGATGGACTTGCAAACTCTTAAGGCAACTCATGTCTGCCTTTAAACAAGATTTTACGGACGCGAATGATGCTGACAGTTCTTGTGGCACGAATTCGGTAGTTGTTGCAAAAATAATGCTAAAAGCACACGAAATCTTCTCGAAAAATCGAAAAGAAAAGTTTTATCGGCTAGATGATACCAAAACGCAGTGCTTTTACTATTTTGCAAGCATATTCCTGCATGAGAAAGCTGTTTTTGAAATCGGTGTCATGTGTTACTTATTTTAGCTAAAAAAAACAACGCGTTGGTAATTCAAAGCGCTATTTAAAGACGTTTACGCGAAATAAAAAACTTTTTCATGCGATATGTGACAATGGTTGTATCACGGATTCACATTCACTACACTCCAGAATCAAGTCGGCAGTCAGCTGAATGAATAGCAATTGGCGAACGCTGACGAATTCTAGCAAAAGTCGCATTTTTAGTTAGGTTAGTTGAAACAACTGTAACTTGTAAAGGCCGGAACGTAATGAAATTTTGACATATTTCGTTTGAAAGATGGTAATATCTAAAAATCATATGGACTGGCCAATAATGACGATATCTACAAGTCATGCTGCGAACTTGCCGGGTGATGTATTAAAATAAACCTTTTAATCCTTAAGATTAAAATATAAAAAAAAAAAATTGCTTATCGAAATAAAAAGACGAGAAAATACGCGCATAAAAAGTATCGATTGCATTTGATATGGACAAAGTGGCAAAAGTATCGAGCAATAGCAAATAATCTGAACAAATCGCTGGTTATATTATGTCTCAGGCAAAATAAATCGCGTTCGCAAAGTGTTTTTTGCAATAGGACCCCACGAATCATCTATTGTTGACTCGTTAAATACCATTTAAGAGGAAGAAGAAGAAATAAACAACGTATATTTGTGCTCACTTGAGATTGAGATGGTCTCAAAGAGTTTTTACATCCACTACCGCAGGATAAGGATATATTCAATTTATCGAAGCGTTTGCAACTCCGAGAAGGAAGTTTCAAAGAACCCGTATCGAATTCGAAAACCATTTGGGTTTGACTTTCCGTCTGACAGTCCTGTTGTCTATCTATACAATGCCTGCGATAAACATTTTATCGGCTGCAAATTTTAAGACAGTGGCTTCAAATTTGAAAAATGGTTTGAAACTCATGCAAGTTTGGTGTTGAAAATGAGTCAAATCGGCGAAAAAATACGCCTACTAGTGTTACGATTACAAAATAAAATCGTACACAATAGTTTAAAGATTGTTAAAATATTCAAGAGATTAGGTCTTCAAGCAATGGTTTAGATCTCCCAAGAACTTGATATGGAATGATTTGAGCGCAGGCGAAAAAAAATTTCTTGGCCGTTTAGAAGTTGGGTAAAAAAAAATTGTGTATTCTTTTTAAAAATTTTAATATAGATTTTCATAACAGCATAATTTCCTTGTTGCTCACGGATTACATCGGAAGTATTTGGATAGACAGGGTAATAATTATTTAATTCCATTGAGTCACTCATCAATTTCAAGAACCCAAATATAGGTTTGCAAACGTTTGATTACTTATATTAGTGAAATCTGAAAAAAATAATTTCCACTAACTGATAACGATGAGTTACAAATTATATCGCGAATGTACTTTGAGTTAATATGGTAGCAGAAAAGCTGCAAGAAATTTATATAATTATTTTCTTAATAAAGATTATAACTTTTATACAACTTGTAGCCCCATTTGATCCATATGTAGGTTAAGCTTTGAAATTTTCTAACAGTTACAAGCTTATTTTACTATTTTCTTTCCTTAAAACTTAACACTTAGTTTAACATTTAATTTCCTAATAGCATACAGAACTTCCCTCTATCGACCTCATTAAGGAAAACTTATCTACAGTATTTTCTTAATTTTGATTACATTTCTAATTATTTCCAAGTGTTTATTTTATTAGAATTTATTTCTATTGCTGGCGCTCGATGTGCAGACTACGGTTGTAGTAGCATCTAAGTGCAATTATAATATCGTAAAATTTCCCATCAATATATTTGGTTTATAAGCTTAGTATCCTTGGATACTTGTATACGTATGAGATATCATGGTTAGACTTGTACTCGCTAAGCTTCATATGTTTGGTGTTTCATTTAATCCTTACACAGCGCTATTCCTATCTATATTTAGTGTTTACTGCAGTGCAGCATTTTCTTCTATCTGCTAAAAAATAAGAAAAAAAAAAGAAAAAACACGATAACTACAAATTTTTATTTTTAAACACAAAGGGCGTAAATGTATTTTGAAAAAAAAAAAATCTGGGACAAAAATACTAACGAATACTAACAAAAAATATTATGCAATAGAAAAAAATTTGAATTTCAAAGAAGAAATAATTCGTGGAATTTAAAATTTTCCTAGAAAAATAAGGAATAGAAAATTAAAAGCAGAAGTGGATATAAAACGAAAATGAAAACTAATTTTCAATTAATATTAAACTAAAATTTTTAATTAATTAAAATTAATATAATTAATTAATTAATTTCATAATTAATAATTATCATCTCTTAAAAGTTTTCCTCTATGAGGTTCACCACATCATGCGACTTATAATAAAACTATTTTTTACATAAAGTCAAGTAAGCCCTTTTCGAATAACGTACAATATTTCGAATAGCGTAGAACATAACGAAATTTGTCGTTTTTTGGCAACAATACAGACGTATGAATTGCAATTTCGCAGGAGGATTTTATTGTGAGATTATTCTTCATTTTAAAAACAAAAAAACCAAAAAAAGAACCGATAGATTACGTACTCTATTTATGGAGGGCTTACGAATTTTTTGTTAGATAGCTGTTCGTTTGTTTTGTTTTTCAACGATTTTCTTAGTGCTTAGGTTGTATTTTCAATTTTATTTACTATCACAGGCATTAAATAACATTTTATATTATTTGTAATTGAAATTGAAAGTAGTTTTTGGTATTTTTTTTTCTCTTCTAGAATAAATGTGATGGGGCAATGCAGAAGCCCTTTTAGTTGCAGTATAATTTATTAATGGTTTTTATTACTTTTAATAAAAAAAAAATGAGCATAAGATATTTTATCTTGCATTACCGTAGATTATAAGAAAATGAAACCTAAGAAAAACTCAGTATAAAAGCGATCTTACATAGCTAAAGAGAATATTTTCAAAAAGGTTTACGAGTTGTATTTCCACAATCAGAAAAATATTGGTGCGTTTGTGAAAGAGATATCAAAGATTCATGACTTAAAATACAAATCAATTTAATTATGATCAAATATCTGTCGTTTCTCTACTTCTATATGAAACGTTCAGCATGAAAAAGTATTGTACAGGAATTAGAAAAAAAAAATGAATTTGTCTTCCACGTTTCAATAAAACAAATTAAAAAAAAAAAATAATAATTAGTGGTACAAATAAGTTTCCGCCGTTTTCTATAAAAAAATTGCGTACATTAAAAGGTATTTATTAAAAGGTATTGTCCATCATTAGCAACTATTTTTGCCCGTCTTTCTGGCAGCATTCGGATACTATGTCGAAAGAAGTCTTTATCTTTTCGCGACATCCACGCATTGAACTAATTTTTTAATATCTTCAAACGATGTAAAGAGCTACTCGGACGGACCATGTGCATGAGTGATAATCGAAAAGGGCAATGTCTGGTGAATACGGTGAGTGGGCTAGAATTTCCCAATTAAATATCTGCATCTAGGTTTTTAGCGCCGCTGCAATGTGCGGATAAACGTTATCAGGTAGCAGAATAATTTCGTTTTATTTATAGTAATGACGGGCGCTTTTTTCTTTGAGTGCTTAGTTCAATCTCATGAATTGTGCTCAGTAGAGAGATCAACGGTCTGGCTCGGTTTGAGCAACTCAAAATACACGGCATCGAGCCGATTATACCAAATACAGAACATGAGTTTTTTTAGAATTTTCTCTTCTTTGGGTTATTGTAGTGGATTTATTTTTCATCACCATTGAAATTAGTGATGATTAGTAGTTATCAATGCCAAATGTGGATTTAGATCAATTAAATGAGAAGTTTATCAATGTGCCGGTTCCTAGAAATTCTTGCGATAACGGTATTGCTCGATAATGAATAAGTGAAAAAATTCTACTTGAACCCTGTACCTAAAATTGTAAATTGTTACCAGCCTATAGCAATTCTTTCCTACTTTTCAAATATTGTTGAAAAATTACTGCGTAATCAAATGCACAAAAGGTAATGTCAGGCGGCTTCAATACTCACGCGAGAAACTAAGATTCGCGACTGGCAACAGAGGCATGAAAATTACATAAATGAGACACTGTAGCCTAAGCAGCCAAAGATACGTCTTACACCCCACAGAGAAAGATGGAAGCATATTTATTTTATCACTTTGTTTGCAACACCCAGAAGGAAAGTTCAGACACACCAATATTCTTGATCAGTGCCAAAGTTAGAATCGATTTAAGCATGTCTATCTGCCCATATATTCGTCTGTCCGTATGTCCATCTGTATAATGTCGATGGTAAACATTTTGCGGGTCGTAAAAATTAAGATATCTGGATGAAATTTGGTAAGAGAAAGTTCTTCACGTGTCGAAAATGGGAGAAATAGATCACAGGCCTGTATCGTTAAGTTATATTGTATTTTTCTTTCGTGTTCCTTTCTTTTTACTCAAATTTTTTAGTCTTAGATAATGAGTTAGTTTTAGATCATGATGTTGTTTTGATGTCCAATTTATATTATGTTTGTGTTCATTCACATCTACACTGTAACTTATAAGACTTGGGGCTGTAAAGGTGATAACTTTAAATAAATAAATAAATAATAATAAAAAAAAAAAATAAAAATAACAAAATACGCATAATTTTACTTCTGTCTTTGAAATATGATGAAACTTTGTGTAAATCGAGAATATCGCGCAACAAATCTCTAAAACGTCAACATAAATTCATAAATGACTGGAGCAACGACTACGAAAATTAACTACAAAAGCTGATCAGTATAAGTTTAGATCAATTCATTTATGTCGGTATATGTGACGATCAAATGAACATCCTTTGCTGGAACTTCGAGATGTACTCTAAACTTTGAATATAGTTTTACTTGAGCATTGCCTGACCACACTTTAGAAGTTATGTAAACGATAACGCAATGCGTTATATCTGTAATGACAACATAACTACCCTGAATTATTGGAATGACTTGCATTTACATACTGACGTTGTAGAGATTTCAGTTTAATTTAATTAGATATGAAATTAATTTATATTTACTGCATATTAAGCGAAAATAGTTTTATATGAATGTTCGTGTTCTTTACGGATGCTTAACTAATAAGATATTCTTAGTTATAGAGATGTAATTTCTATTCAATAACTTTTCTTACTTTCTCTCTCTCCTTCAAGGGCTTACAAAATTGCATTAAAATCACATCAGTTGTTTCATTAAATTCTCAAAATCAGCATTATTTGTTACATTTTATGAGAACGCATGCATGCTTACTTAAGCAGACATTACTATGCAAAATGTATGTATATATACACGTCATCAACACCATCATTACCGTTGCATATATTTCAGTTTGTTTTCCTTATTGTACAATCAATATAATAAATCAAGACTGTCCACATTGCGGCCCTATTTGAACGCAATTGATTTGCTGATTATCTGATTATTATTAATAAATAAATTTGTGTTTAAATTATTTTAGCTCGGGGACCGCGGATTGGCCACTCTTACGGAATATAATTAAATTTCCCTGTGTACGTTTATATTTCTTGTTGTAATGATATTTGTTATTGTTATTGTGGTCTTAACCTGCTTCTAGGCAATTATGGGAATCGACAACAACTGGTGTACAATTTAATATAAACACAGGCTATCATACTGATTGCTATAACTCTTATTATGGGCGTTGTCATCGTCAAGTGTTCATATTCATTATCAGAGGTAATTTCCGTTTAGTTTTGACTGGCAGAATAAATTATTAAATAGAATCTTATAAGCACATATTTCTAAAAACAATTTAAAAGGATAATTTTAACTTATGATAAATTATTATAGAGAATACGATTATATTTCTAAATTTATTTGAAAATAGTTAAGAAGAAGATAGTTAAATTCAATCGTAGACGAATAAACTAGAGCACCATAACCTTTATTTTCAACGTTATTCACAAAAAAGGGAAAAAATGAAGTTTCAATATTATTGCAATATTGGGAGGACGCGTGATCGATTTTTCAATATCTATTTTTACAATTCCAAGTACTGCAGCTTCGCTTATAATAACTACAGCGCAAAAAAAGAGTTTGCTCTCTTTCTTTAATGTGTTTAATGTACTGTTTTAAGTATTGACTCAATTCGTTTTTCGTTATTAGTTTTAATTACTACGATTAACAACTTCTAATACAACTTCTCAACTTCTCAATTCAATTATGAAGATGACAATAAGAAATTTATAATATTTCACGAAAAGTTTTCTGAACTTCATTGTCTGCCATGTAATTGTTTTTTTTTTTGTCAACTTTTTATAATAGGAAAGCAAAAATTTTAAAAAATCTCCTACTTTCCAATATTTCACTATATTTTCTAAGCATCAATCTTTTGTGTAAGAAATTGTTTTTTTCTGTTTAAGGTAAAGAATCCTTTGTACATTTACGTACGCTTAGATCTCTTTGCTCAATTGCACTTCTGCTTCTGGTTTTTTTGTTTTTTCTTCTTACAACTTTTTAGTTTCTTTTGAATTTTTATACATAAGCAAACACTTTTTAAATAACACTTTTCCTTGCTTGTCGAGTGATTGAATTCTTATGCTTTCTTACCCATAAAATCGGTAAAATCGATTTCTCTAAGAGAGAGAGTATAACGAAGTAAGAAGTGTATGTATATATATCAAAAATATATTCGATGACACTATCATTTAAAATTCTTACACACAGTATACTGTAAACAAGTACAAAAAAAGTTTACTTTAGATACTTGCAAAGAGTTGTGTTGGCTTAAGACTCAACAAACTATTATTTCAAACAGAAAGGTGTAAAGGAAGTAAATATATATTTACAAAGGTGTATATATATCGCTTCTTTCACTACCTTAGTGATAGCAGATAACGAGGCAAGGTACGCAAGGAGACTTTGCCCTTTGGAGAAAATCTTATATACATTACTCTTGAGAATGAGAAGCTGGTGAATACAAATAAATTGCAAAGAAAACACAGGAATACATTTTTAATTACAAAATTTTTGAATACAAACCTTTTTACAATGATAGTTATATAGTTATATATATATATATATATAGTAATATTTAACGGGTTTCTTTTACTTTACTTACATTAAAAGGGGAGCTTTTCGATCGATACTAAATTGTAATCTACCATGCAGTTATCTGACGGTTCCTCTGTAATTTAACTTAAACTTAAGTAATTGAGTTTTTTCTTAAAGAAAATTATTCCCTATTGATTCGAAGAGAGCTTCAGTTTGGGAATCGAAGAAAAGATTTTTCACAATACATATAACATAGCACATGTCTTTTCTTGTCCTCATAGGTTTCTTTTTATCATTATATAAAGCAGTCTTGATAATAAACTTTGACTAGAAGGTTTAAATTTAAACAATTTTAAAAGAAGGTAACTATTATTGTATCTGTGCCATCATCGATTCTCTTGGTGCTGATCGTCCTCTTTCACTCTCTCTTTCTCTCTCTGCTTTTCAATATGGATGTAAGGAAGCATCATATTTCCATTAAGCAAAAGTAAAATTTGTAGTTTTCCAATTAGTTTGTACTAGAATGGACTATAATTAATCAAACTATATTTTTTTTTAAATATCCACGCTATGATATCGATGAGTATATTTTATTGTGAACAGGCGCTCTGTTGGGTAAATGACAGCATCGATCATCGCTTAAAAAAAGTACAGTTTCATTGTCTTTTGTCTACATTAGTATAACGCGTTTTATACGTAGTCCAGGTCCGGTTTTTTTGTTTCATTACACAATAGAATGTGTACATAAGACATAAGTTTTAAGTACTAAATGCGTCGAATTACTTGTTAAAAAAAAAGCTACTCGCGGGAATCTGGACTTCTTTTTTTAACAGGAATAAAAGTGATTGCAAATGTTATGGATTGCTGTATGCGATAATATTTCATTAATAAACTCGCTTGTGTTTAGTTTCGATGTGATTTTGACAGCTAAGCTATTGGATCTGTAGATGCTCTAAAAAACCCGAAAAAAAAAGTGAAAAGCATTACTCAACGAAGACCCATTAGGAGCTACGATAATCGGAAGCGCGAAAAGTCATCATCCAGATCACAGTAAACTTTTACCAGATAACACTGCGATATATGTGATTTATACCCGTACGAGAGAGAGAGAGAGAGAGAGAGAATAGTTTACAGTTTTCAGTCCAAGTTTTGGTTCAATTGAAACAAAACAAAATTTTATGTGGAAAGCATTTAAAACAAAGTTAAAATTCAAGCTGTTTAAAGGGATAGTAGTAAGCAACAGATCAGAATCGCTACTCTAGATTGGTATACCCAAGGTGGAGATTGAATGAAATGCATTTTTTATCAAGAATTATCGTATTTTTTTATATCTATCTATCTATCTAGTAATATGGGTTATGTCCTACAAATAAGCATCAGGACTATCAAAGAAGACTTTGAAAAGCAATATAAACGAACACTATGAAGCCACGTATTTTTTGGTTTTAATTTGTTCCTCAGGCATGGGAATATAAGCACGGCTTCAATGTGTTTGCAGGCTGTACTGCGACGTTCAATCTCATAACAGATTGGTAGACATTAACAGGCTGACGAATGACATGCAGTTTTCTTGTAGTTTAACATCATGTACATGACCCATACAAAACATGATTTTACCGTAAGGTACCGTAAGAATAGGTGAATGGAAAAAAAAAAAAAGAAATCAAATCAAATGAATATCGATTTTGATAACATGTTTTTTAGAAGAACTACCCGAAAATTTACAAAAACTTTTCAATGTATTCATCAAATATTTGATGTCATTTATGAATGCATGAATATCTTTAAGTTTTATATAAAAAACTATGCTAAAGGTAAGATCTATACGAGTATTTAGCTATGTGTTCTTGAGTGACTGATACCACATTCACATTTGCTATAGGGGTCATAAGTTTCAGATGATTTCATTTAGAAATCTTCTACTTTTTGTTGAATATTTCAACTATTTCAGGCGTATGCAGATAGATGAATAGATTAAGCGAAGTCTCAAACGTGTTAGCTTTACAAAGGGAAGCACAAGAAAAAATGTAGTATAAATCCTTATTCCAATAAATCCTCTTCCCCCCATAAGCAGCAGCTGAGTTAACCAAGCTTAACGTCATGTGTATAAAAAGGGAATGAAATTTTGTAAAGTTTTGTATCAAAAAACCACACAGTATAAGAACAAAGCAAAGAAAGAAAAATTCGTATGACAAACGAACCATTAAAACATATGAAATATACGAATGCCGGGAGCAAAAATTATTTTTGATATTTTCCAAGCCTTTTGCGTGTATATTTCAGCGCATATATAATTTGTTACTGGTCTTTGGAAAAGTGTTCACTGATTGTTCGTAGTATGTTTACTCATGTCTGCATGCACACATATATGTGGGTTGTTATAATTTAATGATCTCTTTCTTTCTGTTTACTTATATGCGTACGTATAATGCATCATTTCATGATTAATTTCATACATTATTCATCATCTACTACTGTGCGGGCATACAAAAACCAACTGTTTTGTGTGCATGAGGCATCCGAAAAAATTTTATTTGGCTCTTCCCTGCGTTACATTGCAAAACAGTGTCATATAGGCACACATATACATACAGAGTACGAAAACAGCACGCATAGCTTTTTTTCGAATGAATTTTGATAGTAAAAGGCATAATTCATAATGACGGGTTGCCACAGTTTTTCTGTTTTGCTTTGGTTTTATGGTACTTTATGTTCGTGATAGTGGCGATGATGATGCTGATGTTAAGATGAAAAGAAATCGAATGTAGGAAAATGTGATAAAAACAAGTAAAGTAAAATCTTCCATAACTTTAAAAGATTAAGTTGTGAATGAAGAGTCAAAGCGTAATAAAAGGAAAAATAAATTATATCCGAATATTTTGATATTCACTAGTTTCTTTCTCATTAGTTTCACGTCGGAGGCATAATAGAAATGACATGAAATACTCGAGGGGTACTTACATAGTAAAGAAACAAGACTGGAGGGAAGCAACTAATGTTAAGATGCTTCGAAATGTGAATGTCCTTACGGACTACTGGCTGGCTTTCTGGCTTTTTCATTCCTTCCCTAAGTGAAATAAATGGATTTAAGATCACTTTTACCATTTTACGCACTGCAGCTCTTCAGTGTTTCCCTCGTTTATTATTGGATATCTCGGGCCCAAATCATTCATTCCATATTTACTTAAAAAAAAAAAAAAAAAATGTCGTTACATTGGTAACTGAGTACTAAAGCAACAACTACAAATGGTTTAAATGGCTTTACAATACTATACCTATAGATATCTCGTTGACGAGCACCGGGAAACAATTAAGAGCTATCGTGCGTAAAAATAGTGAAAAGGAATGAAATCAGCTGATGCTGTCGGTAAGGACGTTCACATTTCGAAGAATTTAAACATTAGCTCCCCCCTTCCCTCCTCCACCCTGTCCTGTTTTTATTGGATTGGCACCTAAGAAATTGCCGCTTTCTTGAATAAAATAAAAGTTTTTTTTTTACTTGGAATGAAGTTTAATCTATAATGTATTTCCATTTTGTTCGAAGATCTTTTGCCATCTCTCTGACAACTTAAAAAGAACCATGCTCATAGAAAGCCTGATTCTCTTCGGCCAAAAACTGAGTTAAGTGAGATTTTACAGCGTCCTCATCGTTGAAAGTTTTACCACAAATGGAGTTGGCCAGAGATAGAAATAAGTGGTAGTCCGATGGCGCAAGACAAGGACTATATGGTGGGTGTACCATAAATTCCTAACCATGAACCATCAATTTTCGCCGAGTGGCCGAAGAAGTGTGCGGTTTAGCATTGTCCTGGTGGAAAATGACACGTTTACGATTGACCAATTCTGGTCGCTTTTCCTGAACTTGCCGACAGTAAATCTCCGAATTAATGATTTGGTTCCTTGGAAGCAACTCAAAATACACCAGACCTTTCCAATCTCACTAAATTGACAGCAAAATCTTCGTTTGTTGGATATGTGCTTTTGAAGTGGTTTGCGATGACTCATTAGACATCCACCGCGATCGTTTTCCATTAACATTGTTGTGCACAATCCACTTTTCGTCTCCACTGATGGATTCGTTTTAAAAACGGATCTAATTCATTGCATTTAAGCAATAATTCGCAAGCGCCAAAGCGCTTTGTCAGCTGAAATTCTTTCAAATCGTGCGGAATCCAAATATTCAGCTTGTTAACGAAATTAACATGCTTCTCAATGGCTGTACGTGAAAATTTAACTTCTCTAGAATCTCCCGTGTAGTTACATGACGATCCGCTTCGATGATGTTTTTGATTTCATCCTCATTAAACTCAATTGGTTGACCTAATCGTTGGTCATCTTTAAGAGAAAAATTTCCAGAACGGAATTTTTCAAACCAATTTCGGCATTGTCTTTTTTTAAGGACTTGATTACCATACACCTCACGTAACTTTTTGGCACTGCGCTTTGTCCTTTAGGAAAATAACGAAATAAGACGGAAATGTTCGCGCTTGCACTCCATATTAACGTTGAGATGAAAAGAAAAAACTTTAAGAAAATATCTACGCATAGAACTGGTAAAGCTAAATAAGGATGACAGCTGACATATATAAGAAGAAGATCAGAACATTTACGGATAACATAAAAATAGGCGTGAGAGACATCTACAAGTGAAATCGGCAGTTACTTAGTTGCTAACCCATTGTAGTAAGGTTCCTACCATCTTATGACTATTTTACAACATTCCGTACAACAACTTAAGTAAAAGAATTTCATTTGCTTTAATGAACAAGTGAACAATCAGAATCAATGACAACGCTTTAGAACATGGTCAACGGTTTAAGCAAGAGTATCGATTTCAGTATACCTTAGTTGAGCTCTACAATAAACAGTTGGCCAAAACGCATTTAACAAAAATACAAGAATATCCATTTCAAGCAAGAGTTTGAATGATGGAAACACGTATGATTTCCTATAATGGACGGGCTCTATACTGCATATGCGTCCGATTGACAGATTAAACATATTAACCCTCTAGCGAGATAATTGATGATAAACTAGTTTCACTAGATAGTGCTTGACCAATAGACTAAGCAAATGGATGGATTGCCCATTAATATTCGGTAAAATCTGTAACTCAAGTGAGTAACTCGACAGTAAAGAACCTTTTATAAAAAAATCGATACCGAATAAAATTCGAAATTCGATTTTGTATTTTCAATTCCTTCGAAAAATCCAATTGGATATCCCAGGCTGCATAAGGCGGAAAGAATAGTTCCCGTTTGTAATGCTAAAAGAAAAAGAAGAAAATCTCTTAAGATTTTTTTATGAAAAAATATTTTATTAAAAGTGTGTTTTAAATTTCCTTAATAGATTTCCGCAAATTTTTCAAAATATTTTTCTTTAGACCGAATGAAAAACAATCCACAATGGATTATGGGCTTAACACATATTCACTACTTGTGTTTGTTATTATAATGCTCTTTCATTGAAAGCATCCTATGCATCAGTTCTTTAGCACTGCATTTTACGTATGTATTCTGATTTGAAAACTAGAGAAAAAAAAATCTTTAAGCCCAACACAAGCACAAGTATTATAAAGATTTGACCTAAGCCTCTGAAAAACTCTTATAGTTATTCATATTTTTTCTTCTTCTTCCATCTTTTATTTTTTGTTTTTCTGTATTTCCTTAAGTACACCATGGCAGTGATGAATAGATATTTCATCATCATCATCATCATTTTTATATGAATATGTATGTATAGGGTATGCCTGTCGTATAAGTTTGGTGTGCAGTGTAGAAATATTTTTTCTACAATTCTTTCTTTTTTTTTACAATTTTTGTCGTTGTTGTAGCTCTTGATAAAATGTTGCTCACACGACACATATACATACAGCACAATGCGAAATAAAGCCATTCATGCGAAGGAACTAAATGTTAGAGCGGAGAACTACAAATTTATAGAAATTGTGTGAAAAAAGAGAAGAAGAAGAAGAAGAAGAAGAAGAAGAAGAGGAAGAAGAAGGCAAGAAATCAGTTACTTATTCGTTGTCATGACAGTTTGTGGCAATCATGCATAAATTAAATGACACTCAAATGAAGGTTACACTCTTGTCATACATTTTAATGTTTACACTTTTAAATAGGAAGCAAACGAAAATGTAGCCAAAATCCTAGTTTTATTCTTAATTGCTTGCCCGCTGCTTATACAAAGAATGTTTTATTGCACAATATATTTAAAAAGGAAGAAAAACTTTGGGTAATTTGTTATATAAAAGAAAAAAGAAGAAGAAAACAAGATCACAAAAATAGTTTAAAATGTAAATGGGAGGTATGTGGAACTAAACAAATATTATCCAAATCTTGTTGATGGCTTTCGAAATGAATGAAATGAATTTTGAAGAAGAGCGACAATATAGTTATAAGGGAGACGAAGGAGAAGTTTACGACAAGCAGTAGAAAATGCTGTAAGAACTGAAGCTGACAGCAGTCTCATAAAAACATTGTTGTCCAGCATCTATAAATCATAGGAAATAAAAAGAAATTTATTCTTTAAAAACAAAACCAAGTCGACAATGACATTTTTATTTACAAACCAAGCCAAGTTAGCTTTGACCACTAATGTCTAGGGTGAATTAGATTTGTTGGATCACCTATTAGTAAAACGTGTACCAAATAAATAAATTGAAAAACTGTTATGTTGTAACCTTGAATTAAAACACATGGATCTTTTTGAGAAACGTCGCCTTTCTGCCGTTCACTTCTTCCTCCAACGCTTTCGACCTGGTCTTCATCACCTGCTATGCTTTCATTGAAAACATTTGGCAACCATTACATTGTTGGAAGATGGAACCCAAAATTAAAAATTCTTAAAAGTGGCTTGTGCTCGATCAAAAGTGTAAATGTCCTTTGATGCAAGAACTGGTGAAAGCATTTGTATCTAACATATTTGTGGGCCTATTTTTTTAAAATGGCTCCATTTAACGTAGTGTTTTTTCAGAACTTTTGAAGCAAAACCGACAAGCTCTTCTGAATCATCATTCGAGATATAAAATTGACTCTAAATTAAAAGAAGAGTTGCAACAACGATTGATACTCTCTTTACATTTCTAATAAATTTGGCGTTAATATGTTTACATTATTGGAATTATTCCTTGGATTACAACATACACGGAAAGGTTCAAATGCTTTAAACATTTTTCTAAAATTATTTTATTTCACATACAAGGTATAAAGGTACGGCTGGCAAAGTAAAATTCAGCAGAAAACTGTGGTAATAATTTATTTTACTTCGAAAGGCTTCTAGTCTTTTGGACTAGCTACTAGTGCTTTCATTTCTCTAGTGTAAGAATTAATTTCATTAGTCTAGAGTATAACAATAATAATCATAATAAATATTTTGGTAGTGGAATTTTGACAATTGCGCCAAAAATTTGGACTTAGCGTTAGTCTTTCAAATGAAGTTGCAGATTGAAAATTTCAGAATATTTATTAAAGACTTATTTATATTTGATTATTATTATTACAATTTATTTAGGACAAATAAATACATATTTAAACTAAATTATGGCGAGCATTAGTCTGTCTGTTCGCTCAATTAACAAATACTAAAGTAAGTTTTCAACAAGTTTTCCGCTTCGCTTTTTCACTTCCCTTTTGTAATCACTAGAATAATTAATTTAGGCAAACTGATATTTACACAAGTTTTTAAGCGTCGTAATTTTTTAGAAATTTAAGAATTTTATTTAAAATTTTTCTTCATGTCATAAACAGTTCCAATTACATTACAATATCAGTTGTTTTTTCTGCTTTTTTTGCTCTTAAACTTTTGTTTGTCCTGTCGATATAAACCTGTATGCATGCATTTATTCGTTTTTGCCGAACTTGTGGCTAATAGGGATTTTAAATTAGATTTTTTCAAATCCTAAATTTTAAAATAATCGTTATGTGATGTAAGTTTTGGTTTAAAATGTGTTCTTTTGGACATTTTTTTACGACAACACAACAAATTATCTGTCATTATTTGCTAAACACTTTAAGAAGAAGAAGAAGTATTATTATGTTGGACATTTTTGAGGTTTACTCTGAAAATGTTTTTAATTGGTTGCGAAGATTTTTGTTTTCATTGTTTCATATGATTGCACAGTTAACAAAACTGCTACGATATCTTCCTTTGCTTTAGAAAAACCATCCGAAATTTTGACGTTAGATTAGTGAAATTTTTGTTTTCCAAGTTCACGCTTTTGAATAAATTTTTTAATCGAAGAAATAGTTCTAAAATAGTTCGTAAAAAAAACTTTTTTTTTTCGTTAGCAAAACTCCTCCTTTATTCTCTTACTTCGGTTACTGCTGATAATATAGAGGTAGTATATAATCAAGGTCACTTAAATTTTGTAGTCAATAGTAGAAGTTGAATCTAATGTAATATAATAAATTTTAGAGGGTCAAATATATAAAGAAATAAAATCTTACGGATTTATTTTTTCATTATCTTTGTCATCTTGAAATGATCAAATAATATAAGTTATGTAATGTAATAATAATGACATTTTCTCTTCAATGAAATCTTGCTTCTTCTCTCCTTGCTGTAAATCATAAATCAATGTCAGTCAACCATGCTAGATTTGTCAAATATATTTACGAGTTTGTTCTCTCCCTTTACTACAATTTGTTGAACTTTTTATTGTTTACAATCTTATAATTGCTGTATGTATGCTTTTGAATTTGTGTTGTTAGCATTCGTACCATTCAAAACTATGGCATGCGTTAAGGCTCTTGATAAATGCGAATCTCTCGCTTTCAATTTTTCTTATCGAAACTTTTTTGTTAGTTTTTCTGAGTTTGATTTGGTTTTCTCAAATGTGTATTAAATATATTCATAATAACGTATTTCAAGAAGAAAATGGAGACAATGTTTTTCATTCATAGTTTTTATTAAAATTTGCATCAAGAAATTAAAAAGAAATCATTAGGAGAAAATTTCTAACAAATAAAAATATTCCGGAAAAAGTGAATCAATTGTGACACTGACTAGGAAAAATTACGTCTATTCCAAACATTTGTGAAGAATTTTTTTGTCAAAGTGTGTGGTAAAGTTACCTGGTAGCATGGTACTTTCATAGGTTAAAATCTTCTCCGACAAATCCTTTGCTCTCATTGTACCTTTTAGGCTCTCTATATATGGAATCTTATGACGCATCCCCAATTGAAGTGACAAGAGGGTATGTGGAGAGTTGACGGCATTAAGTAACTTTTTGCGTATGCTAATGACTTGTTAACCCTGGCAAAAGTTTGACCCAGCCATGGACTGTACCGGCGTAGCAAGCAAAGTTAATAATGCTGTGTGCTCCTGGGCAAAACTTTGATGGGTATTACAGTACAGTCGCACGGTAGACCCCCAGTGATAAGAGCGAAGTGTTAAATATAAGACAGTAGCCAAGTACTTTAGGATTAGCATGAAAGAATAAATTTTCTGCCTCACTTCGAAATAGTGAGAGAGAAACTCACAAACGTAGTAGGGCTGATTCGTCGTGTCCTACGGTGCGGTTGGGACCTGACAATGCGTGCCATTTGTGCCGTTGATAGCCTATTGGTCGCATGTGCGACTTATGGTTCGCCGGCACAGTGTTGAGCGGGTTCGCCCGTGGGGTGTGATAAGCTCTAGATCTGTTAGCGGGTTACGGTGCTGGTCCGCCTGCCCGTGTACCGGACTGTTTCTACGGACGCGTTACAAGTTCTAATAGTCTCGAGACCTTTGGGCTTAGAGGTTTCGTGCCTCTGCACTGCCTCTAGGACGAGGGGCATGCCTGCACTTCCAACCGACAGGATAAATAATGAAGAAGTAGAGAGAATAAACTTCAGGGAACGTACGTAATATACTATTAAAGGAACGTATCCGTGTCGTATGGCAATAGCGTCGGGATAATAGTTTTAATGAAAGGGCGACTTGTCAGTTCATTCGCAATGTTCTTTTTATAGGAAATCACCTGGGCTTTCATTTCAGCTTTTTTATGAGCATCCTGCTGACGTGCCAAGGATCTCCGAACACATTTTTGTATTAAGAAACTAGAATTTGTCGATATTGGAATTCGTCTCAGATTTCAAAGACTTGAGGGGTATGTCTTAGACAAACGGACGGCAATTTTGACTTTAATCTATTCCTCTCTACTTCTAAAACGGTGGCAGTCTTGGGCATGTTTGCATCCCGCGCTCTCGTTAGGCGCTATGTTGTGAGATGAGCTTTGAACACACCTGCCTACCCTGTCCGTACCCTCGCGAGTATCTGTTTTCCCACACAGTGTACCATCGGAGTTAAGCCTTCATAGAGGCATACAAACATCTGTACCTCTTGAAAGGGTAACATCGTCATATTGTTTTTCTTTTTAAAGGGAAACAAGAATGTAAGGCAGGAGTCAGAAAACTTTTGGGAGAGAAGAATGATAATTTTCTTACAGTAGCCTTAAGAGAATTTCCTACAAGACTAACAATGCGTTCCTGTTGATTTTCTATTTAAATAAATATATGCATATTTTCTTAATATCTCAGCAGAATTGGAAAGTGAATCAAAATTTGCCTTTCAAAATATTTCGCAAAAAGCAATAGTTTGTATTCAATTGAAACAATTTTTTCTAATAGATTGAAAAAATTACATTTTCGCCCCGCTTTAATTAACGCTAAAGCTTATCTGGATGAAAAGTAGTAGATCACATCTATAATAAAATTAAAATTTCGGAGTCGCTGTTCGGGTGTTGCTTTCGCATAGTGAATAGTCTTTTGAAGAAATGTCAATAAAAGAGCATTTTAAATCGCTTTCTCTTGATCAGAACCGTACTTAAGGGGCAAAGAACCGGTGCATCGCGAGCTACTCTTTGCCGACTTCTGGTATAGCACAAATTAACATTAACGTCAGAAGTCGAACTTCAACATTTTCTATTTTCTATTAACATTATATTACCAAAAACGGAGATGTACTATATCGATAGAAATTTAAATAATAAACTTTATCGCAATCAACTCAACTTTAAGAAAGTTTTAAACTTTATTCAGCGTAATAAATTGCATTATTATTGAAGCGTTAACCTTGTCACAACTACATTGGTTTTACTAGACTTGCAGAGTTTAATTACGCTCACTAACTTTCATGCCTCATTACGAATAATTTCTCAACTTCCTGAATGATTATTTACTTGCCTGAAAGTCGGCGTTGCGTTTATATACATCTTACTGCGTTTGTTTGATTTCCTTTTTCTCATCGAAATATGTCTATATTTCTGTGTACAAATTAAACTTCCCTTTCCAATAAATTTTCTTGAAGCCTGCTAGTTTTGGGAAACTTCATGTCATTAGAAATGCTTCAAGGAAGTAAAGTAAAAGTCTATCATGCTATCTACACGTTTGAAACTATAGTGGTCAGTTATTAAAAAAGCAACGCTTCTTACTATTTTCTATTAATAAATCATCGTTGATCATATCTAACTTAGGTGTTGAATATGGTCTGGGTTAACATGAAAGCTTTTTTCAAAACTGCTTACAACGTTGCCTGATATCATGACGCCCACGCACTTAGATAGATTTTAATTTTAAAGCCGCCAATTCTTGACTGTCTACTGGATCCAGTTGAACTTTATATATCGCGATGATATTTTAATTTCTCATGGCTAACGCTCTGAGGATCTAGATCGAAATTGTATTTAAAACTTAGTTAGTTAGTTACGAGTCATATCTTGACTTTTAATCATAATTTGAATGCAATGTGCCTTTAGTTTCGTAAGCAGCTGCCGAACATTTCATTGGCCATAATGTACAATAATAGATAATAAATAGTTCATCTGTGGCTTACGATTGTCTGAAAACTGTTTCTTTCGCTTTTGAAAGACTCATTTTTATCCTCTATTGCTTTCCACCTCTGCCACATTCTATTTACTTTCATTTTTTGTACTCTTTTTTGTTTTGTTTGGAAAATTTGCATTAAAGATGGTCTTCCATGTACGATGTTAAGCTTTTTTTAACTCTCTTTCCTGGCCTATCTATTAAATTTTTTTTTGTACTTTTGTTCGTATAGACTATACACAAAAAAATCGACGTGCAGTAAGTGGAAAGGTTTAGCATTAGGTGTACTTAAATCTGGTCGCAACAGGTTGAAATACTTGTTATCCTCGTCGTTCAGTGTATTAAATCTGTTATTCCGTAGGACAAAAAAGGAATAATATTTATTAGATAAAAAAATTTTGATGGGACCTCTGATGACATGCGATATTTTTGATCAAAAAAAATGTTATCTTGCGACATAGGGTTTTTCTCTTCACATTTCAAGTGCTACCTAAATATATATCATTTAAGACCATTATTAAATTTTCGTCAAAGTATTTTACATACAGTTGGCGGTCATTATGATTGTTCAACGATCTATGAACATATTTCATGGAAACAATTAATCTGTTATATTTATAATCCCTGGAATCCAATGTTTGGCGGGTTTATTGTAAAGATTTGCATTCGCTTAAAACTCAGAGTCAAGTGCAAAGTGAATTGAGTGGTAACATCAACTTTTGGTTTAAGTGAACTTCACGACACAAAAAGATGTACGATGGATGTCAACATCGTTATGGCATCGTACCGATGTTTTAAAGAAATATTTAATACTCTGACCATCTTTACTTTGGGACAAATTGGACGATCGTCATGTGTTAAAAAAACCATGTGCGATCAAATGCGTAAATCTTTATGTTTAAGCCAACTTTAGGTATTCTGTGCGGCATGGTCTTCCGTCCGTCCTTCCAATCTGAACATTCTTCAATAACAAGCTTTTGCTTGCATAACTGAAGCAGTCTCGGAAAAATTATGAAATTTTCTATAACAAAAGAACGTGATTTTTATTTTATATTATGCGATGAGTATCCGCGTGTCGTCTTAAGCTGGAACATTTTTGACATTAGTTTTGCATTTAAAATGTTCTGCTTTTTCTTAACTTCGCTTCGTTGGAATTTTCTTTCACTAAATCCTGCAAAATGTTTTGCTTGTTTCTTTCCTTTACATTTCTTGTGTTTTTTTTTTTTTGCCAAATTTTTCTTCTATTTTTACTTTTTACAAGAATTTAAATAAAAATTTGTTTGTCGTTTGACTATAAAGGCAAGGATTTTGTATGCAATTATTTACATTTAGGTTTTTAAAAGACTTAAAACACAACCATTAAGTTCTACAAAAGGCATATAAAAAATGTTTTGTATATAGAGCATATAAGAAAAAAAACTAAGTGTAAGTTTAGTTTAGACTGAGGTGAGAGATGTTGTGTTTAAATGTTTAATATCACACACACAACATAAGACAATATTTGAAATAAAAAACTCTTGACTTCTTCACTGCACCTTTTTGTTTTTTCAACTTGGAATTCTTTAAAATTTTTCACTTGACTGCTTTTCTTTTCAAATTCACATCACGTGTGCTCTTTTGCATAATATTTTATTATGTATATGTTTCAAAAAGACATTTATAAAATAACAATAACAACATCAATAATGACAAGCCATAAATATAAATATCAATCATAGTACTACTACTGCCTCGTAAGGACAGTTACTTTGATGTGCAAGCGCACGTTTTGCATGAGTCTCTGCTTATACATCTTCGTATGCACACTCTGCTGCTGCATGTATATGTATATATAGTATAATCATAAATTTTTCTTATTCATATTTGTCTATACTCTTATTATTGCAAATTTCTTTGCCACAATTTTGTAACTCTTGTCAATTGTGTAACAAACAAACACCATAAAGACATCATGATTAATATTCTTGGTAATCAATCATTTTTGTCTTGATGCTCTTTTCTCTTGCCCTCTTTGCAGTTTCTCATAAATACTTTGACATAAAGTACAAAATTTTACAGTAATAAATTTATAAATTCTTTAAATTGAAAAATATAAATTGAATACAACAGGTAAAGTGACAACGAGGCTTTAAATTCGTCTTGAATTTTGATATCTTTGAAAAGAATTTTTTTTATTTGGAATTTAATTTATTCTAGACCAATATTCAGGATAAATTTTACTAGATAGAAAGATATTTCATCTTTTAAAAGCCTAATCCAATCATATTCTTATTCGTGAGAGAAGCTTAAGTAAAATGGTGTGTTTATTAAATAATTTATTTCTCGTAGCCCTGGTAGAAATCCTGTTTTCGTAAATGTTCATAATTCTACTTCAAAACAATAGATATTTCTTTGTCCACTGATTATTAAAATTTCCTTGGTCTTCATACCAAACTTATGTATTTATAGTTAAGCTCTTCTAATTTTGAATACCACATTATTGCTTTTACTGAAAGTAAACACAAAAATGCACAAAATGCAGTTTTCTACTTAGATTATCAGGTTCATAGAGAACTCTAATTACCGTGTTCAGCTCTGCACCGTCTCATCTCTTAGGTTAGAATTGATGTTGGTACCCCTGATGCTCAGCTAAAATTAGACGATCACTTCATCTTAGCTTATTGTCAGTCTATCCTTGCGTTATCGGATATTAGCAATTATTTAAATCGTTTTCAACTTATTCGCCAAGTTTTCTTACAAATAAATCCCGCCGTTGCATTACTAGTGTTCGGTGATTCTAATCTACCTCATGTTTACTGGAACATCAATGCTGAGTTAAGCGATATCGATTCTATCTTTACATCTGGTTATTATGATGAATTGTTTTATCTTATATTTAAGCTCTGATTGAATCAAAGTCGTAAATTCCTTAAACATATTCTTGAATTTGATCTTCTCTAATGCGATAAATTTATGAATCAATCCTACGTATTCGCTCCATTTGTTATTCAGGAAAATTATTTTTTATTTATTTCTAAGTTTTTAAAAATTTTTCTATGTCATGAACATTGAAAAATTTTTTTAAGTTTTTTTTTTTCAATGTGAACATGAACATTAAAAAATTTTTCTGTCATGAACATTGGAAAATTTTTCTAAGTCATGGATATTGAAATTATTTTTAAAATTTCTTTTGAACATTTCTGCTCTATCCCTTAGAGCATCGTTTTCCAAAATATGCTCTTCCAACTCATTCGCCAGATTTAAAATTTTCTCTACACTTTTTAGTGAAAAGTTTTCAATTTTGGCATCGGAAAGATCGTCAGAGCTATCTTCATTTGTCATTGCCACTAAATCTGCTTCATTTATTTCGTCGTTTTAAAAAAGAATATGTGTGTAAATGTTTGAAAAAAATTGCGTTGTAACTTTGCCGTCGATTAAATTCTATTTATTCTGTTTTAGCTTGAGTTTCTAATGCTGATCTCGAAATCAGTTTCTGCTTCTCCCAGAACTTTCAATACACAATTTATCTTCCTAAAAACTAATTTTGTAGAACTTCGTAGTATATTATCTAAGGCATTATGGCATTTTAATAATAATAAAATTAAAGTTAGTCTTTCTGATATCTTCTCTATTATTTCGTCAGCTGTATAGGAGTCCGTTCTTGTCAAATCCAATCTTACTAACGACTGTTTTATTTTCCGAAGAGCTAAGGATACTCCTTAATAAGACCAGTAAACAAAGTCTTTAAAAAAGTACACGAAAAATGGTTTACTACGCGATCTTGTCATCTTGCCTAGAGAAAGGCATACGTCTGGTACCTTAAGTGAAAGTTTTTATAATGACTTCGTTAGGAAAATGAGAAACTCTCTATAGAGTGAACTTGAACGTTTCTTTAAATTTGTTAAGCCAAAGCGTGAGCTTACTGGGTTATAGGTTAACCGTGATGTAATACTCGCGTTAATCGTGATGCGGATTAGGGAATCTTGCTTCAGTACCATGTATAAAACAGAACTATCATCCAATGCATCAGATGTTTAGTGTAATCTTTGCCATTTTCTAATATGAATGTTCAATTTATTGAAATAATAAAAACCTACTACGAAATGCTTAATTTTGTAATAGGAACGGTTCGTACATTACTAGTGAATTATGGTCGACAATATCCTCCATCTGAGCACAGCAAAAGCAAGAAGCGAAGAAGTTGAGGAAACTGGATCTGCTCGACCGAAAATATTGGTGCTGTCAGTGAAAGTATCGAAGAAGATCTAAATTTATTCATTACACGGAGCGCATAGCATTCTGATTGCTACAGCCACATGTTTATTAATTTTTCTTTGTCTTTCTAGCAGTGTTGGGCGAGAAATTTCTCAGGTCTATAATATCACGTTTTGGTGATGTGAATTGACTACCAAGATCGTAGGATTTTTCACCGCTGGACCTTTCGAAAATTACTTTATAATGCTCCACTTCTCTGTAAGATCTCTCATAGCTATCATTTGAATAATGTTGCATTCTACAAATAATAGCAAGCAATATAGTGAAATAAAATTTGATTCAAATCTCATTTAAAAATGTGCGTTACTTAAATTTATTTTCGAAAAAACAAAATGGATAACTTTACATAAAAAAGATAAAATATTTATGATAACCACAAGGTTTCGACCTGCAGATGGTTAATTCAATTTATTCGTGCATGAGATTATTTGATAATTGATGTAAAAAAATCAATTTTTATTGCAGAAATTTATTAGAACCGCACAATGAAAAAGTACGAATTGATTATGTTGTTTGCATTGCTCCAAACCGATACTATTCTATGCCCCATCACAATTTTTTTCTAGTTTTATTAAAGACAACTTCCCAGAATGTTTAATGTTTCAAATGCAAGAGTGCAAGTTTAACAAAAGAATACACATCTTCAAAATAGAGATTGAAATATTCAACTCATGTACAAAAGAAAAAAAAATCACAGCGATTTTTAAAAATTTTTTTTGATTACAGGCTTAGCTTATATTGGTGTAATTTAACATGTGTAACTTTCTTATTTGTCAATGTTGTGTGTATCTGCACTTCAAACCATACATATTCACGTTTACATAAAAATGACTCTGTTCTTAAATAATATATATTTTTTCTTTTTTTTTTTTTTGAGAATAGAAAGAATTTAAATTTTCGCAACGCAATATTTGTAATATGTTAAGGAAAAAGTGCGCGGCAGTTTCCCTATTATATGTTTTTAGACTACTTTCGGTTTCGTGACATTGACAAAGTCAAGTAATATTATAGCAGTGACAGTCTATACACAGTTTAAAAAAAAAAAATAAGAAAATTATATACGGTCGTGCCTGGTCTTTTAAACCCACCACCTTTATCCTAAAAAAGAGGGAAAAAGCTGAACTTTAATAGTCAGATTTTTCCTATTTTCCGTGAATACCGTGAAAATTCTTATCACAGTCTACTCTAGTCTATAAGTAGCAAGTAAAGCAGGCAGAAACCCGAAATGCTTTTAGCTTATTTTATACTGTAGGCGCGAGCTGAGAGCAATTTGGTCCATTTTCAATATCAATCTGCGTGCAAGAACCTCCAATGTTTCTACAAAATTTGGGGCTGATGTTTTTATTTCTGCGGCCAAGACACATTTACCACAGAGGTCGACAGACGGACCCGCTTAAATCGATCTCAAATTGGATGCTAATCAAGAATATATATACTGTCTTACTTACTGGCTTACTTCCGGGAGTTACAAATAAAATGACAAAATGAACACACCCCTCACCTTCGGTAGTGGGTATAAAAAAAAAATAAAATAATTGTGACGCTGCAAGCATACGCGTTACGAAAATGAGCATGAGTTTGAAAAAATCCATTACAGTTTTCGTCGACCGATGTAATACAGTTCCGCAGGCTTCTGATTGAATTGTTTACCGTTGGAAATTTGGATGTTAAAGATGCCACCCGCCCTACTCGAGTAAGCGTTGATACCTTCGGTGATGTTCTTCAAACTCTTCATTTTATGACATCGCTGCCGAACGAAGCATTCATCAAAAAATATTTTTGTATCCCTCACATAAGGATGGATATAATAAGAAGCTCTTTATTTGGGTGCCAGAGGAATTAACAAGGGAAAATTTAATACAACAAATAAAACGAAATCGAGTTAATTTTGAAGAAATTGATACGATCATAATGTTCAAAAAAATGGGGCATCATTAGACATTCCAACTTGATCAAATGATTGATCCCACTCTCTGCCGTCAAGAATTAATTGCGATTAGAACATGTACTTGAACTAAAGCTGAGAGAGCTTGGCTGGAAATTTCCATGTGTTCTAGGTACACAGCGAACTTTATCTGATAAACTAGCATTTCTATCGTACTCTACAGACCATCTGCTAATGATTTAAATTTAATTTAAAAATAAAAGTAAGTCACTTAGCTTAGTTTTTCGTCTAGAAATCTCAAAAATTGTTTGGAAAATTAGAAAAATGATAAAAGTTTGTTGATCCAAATGGCTCATATATGGTTTTAAGATTCATTTAAAATATAAGCAAAAAGTATTTTAGTTTTGGTGAAAAGGTGCCACGAATTTTTTCTTTAATCTATAATAAATATAATCATACCGTTAAATGAAAAAGTTTATAAAAATATTCAAAAAATATAAAACGTGCCTCAAAGCTATCGATCTGTATGGAAAAAGTTGAGAAAAAAACTTTATTTCTCTTTTTTTTCCCCTTTATTTCATGATATGAACAAGAACTTGTAGAATTTGTACTAATAGGGAGAATTTTGCATAATAACATTAAAGTATTTTTTAAGCTAACAAACAAGAAAAAAACAAGAAAAAAAACTTAAAAAGCAAAGCACAAATAGAAAAATAAAATATATATTATTAGTATAAACCACTTAAGAGAATAAAATTATAGTAAAAATAGATTTATTTTTTGAGATTATTTAATAAAATCAAAAAATTAAAGTAACAATTCGAAGTGATGTTGTGTTAATTTATGTTATCATGTTAACATTACTAAAAGTTAATGGATAATTTTAAAAATGTTTAGTTTTTGCATACATTGGGAAAACTCTTTTTCAAAACAGTTTTTATCCAATCATGGAAATTCAGAGGCTTTAATTTACATTTTTCAAAGGATTCAAATTCGCCTATAAAGAGGCGTATAGTCCCTTTTAATTATTCAACCATGCCCACCTGCTTACTCGTTGTTAAATAGAGTAAGATTTAAAAACTGAAAGGTAAGCATAACACGAGAAATATTTTTTTAGATTTTTTGGTTAAAAAGTTTTAGTCAAAGTCACTCTGATGTTGCATTACGGCAGGCTCACCCACTTCGGTCAATGTTATTTTCCGTTTTATACAAAGTAACCTGATTCCTGGTAGAAAGACGAACCAAAATTTTAAAAATAATTTTTTATCGATTATTTTTCAACTTATCGATCGAAGAGATCGATCCGTAATTTGGTATTTAGATTGAATTGAGGACAAATGCTTTCCACTTTCTTTTGTTTATTGCATGTAGTGCCTAACAAGAAATTATCTAAAGGCGAGTAGAGTTGGCCTACGTGTTCACTGACATGGTGCACATCGTTTAAATTCTTTATACTTTTGTGAGAAAAAAGAAAATAATTTTTTTAAACGTAACATAGAACAAACCGTCAGTAATTTCCGGAACTGACAAAAAAGATCTACATTATTTTTAAAAAGTACAATATTTAGACCAAAATTTAATGATATTTCGGTCAATTGTTTACGAAATATAGTCGTTTTACTGGCGCTACTTCTGTTATTTTCAAAACAGTAGACAAACGCGAATTTCGTGAATTCACCATATTATTGTAACTAAGCTTTAGCTTGGAAAAGTATTACGGAAACTCTTCTCCGTCGAAAGCAATAATTTATTGGGAATTTTCTTATGTTAAACGACATCGTACGGATGCCGATGATGCTGAACGAAATAGTTACATCAAAATGAAAAAAAAGTGCTCAGAATTATTCTCGATGATTGAAACGTGGAATTAAGAGTTAAGAGATATCTGAGAAAACTCTTTTCCAAATGGATGCCGCCCTTGTTCACAGTGGAGCAAATAATTTGCATTACAATTGAATGGAGATTCGAATTGCTGTTCTACTGAAATCTGCCCTAAACGGCTATTTTTGCTTTTTGCGAATCTCAAAAAAGTGAAAGATATTTTAGGTGTCTTAACAAACCGTTGAAACATGGTAGAAGCGTCGAATTGTTCAGTTTCGTTCTTGAAGGAGCAAATAACGATGAATAAAATCGAATTATGGAAGAAAAATGTGCTTTTTTTACTTAGTCATGGGAATTACTGATCGGTCAATAAATCAGTCATTACAATCGATATAATGCAAGAAATTGTTCTTTTAGTTGCATAAAGTATTTAAAACGTGTTTTCCCCCTTTATATATATTACAAATTTTACGATAACGACATAACGTTTGTAATTTAAGAAAATGTAGCAACGGTAACAACAACAATGTATCATCAATAAAAGACGTGCAGTATAAAAAAAATTTTAATTTCCTATTAAAAGCTAAAAGACGAATGAAAGAAAAATAGAGAGTTTTCTACGTTGAACGTTCATATTAGAAAAATAGAAGGAAAAAATACACTCACTCCTGAGTTTGCACAATATTAGATTTGTATCGATTAAATGAAAATTCAAAGAACAGCTAATGGAATTTGAAAGGAAATATTTCGGTAGAGTCATTAACTTTTTCCGAAAATGTTTCTTAGTGGAGTAATGAAAAATCAACAAAATTAATATGATCGTAAGATGTTTAGTATGTCGAAGAACAACAACGTGATTTTCATCTCGCATTTTTGTATTTTTTTTTTTTTTTTTAAATAACTTTTTTTTAAATAAGGCGTTATATGAGAAAGTGTTCACAAAAGTGATCACATCCAATCTTCGCTCTTCTTTCTTGCGCTCAAACACGTATGTCTGTGTATCAAATTTAGTCAAAATGTCTCAAAAGTTACGACCTGTAAGTTTAATACAAAAATATTTTGGCGGACAGACGGACAGACAACGGCTTAAGTTGATTAAAATATGATTCTGAATCGATCGGTATAAGTAAAGTTTGGTCTATATACATCCTCGTGAACTTAACATACCATAGGGGTACCAATATACTAAGTAAAGAGAGAACAAAAAAAAACCGTGCCAGGTTTTGTTTTTAACTACTTCAGTTTCTTAATACTAAATTATCCTGAATGGTCTATTACTGGCAAAAGAATGATTGCTTGCTTTCTTTAAAAAATTTGCAAACTTTACTTTCTATAAGAATCCTGTAGCTCGTCTTTTTAACAAAGTCCCAGGCTAAATAATTATTTGAGTACCATGCGATTCATTCTGACGCACTTGCGGGACTGGAATAAACTCGCTGCAGTTACTGCCATGATGGATTCAGACAGATGGACTAGTTGAAGCAGCATGCCTGCCTTTGCTCGTCGGATTTGCGGTCTGTCTGTACAAGAAGAATTTGCACGATGCTGCTTGGACTACTTGGTCTTTTGAGCTGTTTCGTGGGTGGCGATGTAGATAAGGGACCATCGCTTCCTAGCCCACCCAAGTTAATATCTCTCGCGAAAATTTCGCTGACGTTTCTCTACATCTTACGTTATTTCAATTTGTACAATTCCTCGATGAATTTATTTATCGCGTAATTTAAGAGATGGATGTACTTGGAATGGAGACAACGGAAGTAATTTTTTTTTCTTTTAGCTCGTATGGTTTTCTCTTATTTATTACAAACGTAATATTTGTTATTTCTTTCACTCGGATCTCTTTTTATTTGTATTTTTTACACTCATCGTTTAAGACTTTGCAAATCGATTTGTATTATCTGGAAATCCTTGCCAGATAACTTGTAAAATAAATTAATGACGAGTTTGTATTCATTATTAAAGGCTCTTTGCAGATATGCAATGATTTCTGCTGCTTTCTATGTCTGGTATTCAATTATTGTCTAATCTAACTCAATACATCAATTCCTGCGTTTATATGTAGTTGCCGTTATTCTTTATACAATAATGCCAATGTTACCCTTATAGTACCTTTGTAAAGAACTTCATGTTCACTCCCGTTTGGTCTGATTAGCTGGAACAAAGAGGAAATTGGCAAGCATTCCGTGTCTGAGTGCAAAAAAAAAAAAAAACATTCCACAAGTAGTATCGTATTGTTATTATTCAAAGTGAAAAACTTAGGTCAAATATGTCAGCATTCATTGGAATGATAAAAACCGATTGGAAATACAAATATTTGCTTAACTGTTACAGGCATTAACGACAGATGATACTATCGAATAATGTTAATCTCATAACTTCAGTCAAGAAAAAAAAACTATAAAGTTATAGGAAGATCGCGGTGCGCTTTATCGGCAGATATGATAATTTTTGCCTCAAGACTTAGCTCTTCAATGTTTCATGACATCGTGTATAGAAACATAAACATATTTAACAATAAAATGGTTGAACATTATTTCTTTCTATTGCTGTTCTTTTAATTTTCATATCAGATAACTTTTATCACATTTTTTTTAAATTTATTTAATTCGAGCAAACTAATGCCTGTAGATCATAGAATGAAACATAAAAGTTTATCTTCCTTTTCCATGTAAGCGGGAAAAACTCAGTTATTATACATATCTTACAGATGTATTCGGTTAAATCAAAGTTGATACTTTTTTTTAATATAAAAGCATAAATAAAATAATTTTAACTAAATTGGACTTTGGGAGTATGTGGGCCACATCCGTCTATAATCTATTGCAATCCTTGCTCTTCTTTGGTTACTTGTTCTATTGTTAACACTCCACTTTGATATTCCCATTCGTTTATCTATGTTCCCTTATTTACTTTCAACATTTGTGGACATTAATGTTCAATAGAATAAGAATTATGTAAACGTAAAAATTAGAATATTAATGGGATCAATGATTACCCATTAGGAAAGGTGTACAAGGGGTACCGTATTCTATTATCTTCTCGCAGTCTACGCGATAAAGCAGCAGCTTCTATTCTACTTATATAGCTTTTTCGTTCTAACGACCCTATTCTTTTCCTTCGAGTCTCGAGGAAAAATGAATTACTTTAGCCGAGCTATATACATAGAGGTCAATAAAGTTGGTATTAAAATCTTATAACAAAAAATGTAGATGAATCGTATTAAAGTGAAACGACTATTCATTCAAAACGAACTGAGAACAATTGAGTTCAAAATATTTCAAAAATAAATTACATAAACAAACACGCTTTTATTTAAGGAAAATAAAAAGCGGAATGAAGACGTTGTCTCAGTCATAAGAGACATAGCGATCAAGTAACAACGCTATTACTGAGAACGTGATTTCCAACTTATAAATGCGCTGCCATATATATAAGCATATGTGGCGCTCATGGTGTCGTTTTAGTTATAACTGCTTTGTCATCTGCTCAGTGACGTTGACTTCAATCTTAATTGTCTCCGGCAAAAAGATCCACTACCCACTCCACATGAGCATTGTTTTTTACTATACATCCAGTACGACCCAAATAAATGAATTGAGAGGCTCTCAACATACCTACGATGTCTTAATGAATGTAATAATAAGTCTAGACAATCTTTTATGTTTCTTTTTTCCTATAAAGTAATTTCTTTTTTATTTTCATAAATTAATTATATTTGACATTTGTGTTTCCTAATATGTTGGATAAGATTGTAATGGCTCTCCTAAGTGAGCGAAAAGTGAAGCCAGGAATGCTAAAGTTTCAGTTTAAATTAATATATTAAGAACGGACCTAAGAAGTTAGGTTGTCGATATTGATAGTTATATAAAAGAAAACTGACAACAGATGCATTGATGAAACAAATATCTTTATAATGTCTACAACATAGCAGACCGGGGACCATATATAGAGATATTTTTCAGGATATACTAACAAAAAAAAAAATAAAAAAAAAAAGTAAGGTACGAAAAATGTTTTATTTCTAAAATGTCTCGCAATTTCTTGTCAAGTCATCTGGTTCCCTATCCGGTCTTGTCATATCCAGACTAATTTAAAAAAGTAATCAGTGTAAACACAAATACACGCTTCGCAAGCTACTGTCTCTGATATAATTTTGATATCTAAGCAGTAAAATTAAACTGCTCTCGATTTTTAAAAAACCTTAAACAAGCGATTTTGATTCGTAAATTTGTTTCGGTCTAAGTCTTCAGTCTATACCTTGTTTGTTTGTTTAATTCAAGATGTTTTCCATTTTGAGTCATTCATATCTAAGTTATTTGCACATATTTGATAAAGCATAAGTTGATAAAATTTTGCAGCTGGCTTTTTATAAACAAATAAATAAACAAACACACTATAAATAAAACGAACCATCAAAATTGGTTTTTAACGACGCGCTATCGCGCTAAAAACAAAGACGGATGGATTCATTTCCATGTGGTTAATATTATAATTATGTACACTTGGAGAAAACCGCACGCAAGAAATTGTTCTTTCCTTTTTTAATAAAATTTAATCGATTCGACTAAACACCCCAAACATCTATAAATAACACAGAAAAACAAATTGAAAACGCAGGAATTGGAGCGAGAGAGAATTTTAAAAATTGTTTGGTCTTATTGTCTGTACTTTACGATTGGGTAAATTATGTTCCGAGGAAGGAAGAACATAAATTTGCCAAAATTCTTACTTCCATGTGTTCCCAGCTATAAACGTTAAGATGGCATGACTTGACGACTAAAATGAATTTAAAGCAGCTTACCTGTTGATGTCTGGTCAAGGGTTTTCGAAGATTGTAAGAGGAAGACTTCGGGTGAATAAGTGTTTTTGTTTTACGAACCTTTTCTATTTTATTCAGTGCAAAGTATATTACTACGTTGCGAATTGCTTATGGCCAATCGAGACTCTTTCGTATATGGAAGCGTGGCTAGCGTTGGGGCTGTGTCGATGAATTTTCAAGTATGTATAATTCAAGAGATAATAGGAAGAACCTTCTTACAGCATATCCAAATGTTCAAATAATCAAGTCTCCTAAGAGAGATTGCAACTCGCAAGTATTGATCATTCAATACGCAGCTTGGACATTGATCTGTACCCGACGCCTAGGTAGGCCACAGGGCAGTGTCGTAGTGCTTGTCGAATGTGAAAGATAGGAACACCCTCTGGCCAGAGAGAAGCTCTGGACTATAATCAACGAATATTTATTCGAAAACCTCGAGAATAGTGGAAATTTCTTCAATGGGGGCTGTTGCACAGCCTGAGAGAAGTAATTTATTATAAAAATTTTATTATAAGTGTACTTAACTATTGTTCATTCTACGTCAGATATGTCCAATCTTTGTATTAAATAAAGTCGCATTCAATATTTTGAAATCTCTTTAATGTTTACTTTTTTATTATATAATAGTATTAATAAGATTAATAATTATTAATAGTGTTATTATCTATACGTTAAGTGCCCTGTAGGCCGTTATAACTAAAAATGTATATGTTTGCATATGTAATAAGGACTTTGTTTATAATGCTTTGGTTTTGCAATTACATCAATAAACTTCTCAATAAAACATGCCCTCAATCTCAACGAAGGCCAGTCCAGACCACCAATTGCTTCTTCCGGAGGTTATAATAGAAGAGAAGAGTTTTTCTTTTACAGTTTGAATGTTTTTTATCAATTCCACAATATAATGTTTATTGAAAATAATCTTTGAATTTCTTCAAGTAGTGCTGTGCGTTAATTGGTTATATTTTTCCCTTAAATCTTATCTCTGTTCTGCACATGCATATATGCTAATATAAACAAAAGAGAATGATGAGCTTTTTGTATAAGATGTTTGCTTATATGAAAGGAATTATTCAGTTCTGCTCAAAAGATTCATAAGACAAGAACTGATTAGGGAAAAATTGAAAAAAAAAAAAAATAAAAAAAATATAATGAAAACTGTGATTCTATATATTCTATGCTATCTTGTGCCTAGAATTTGGTGTGAATGCTCTTTAGAAATTCCATACGAAAAAGAATATGCTCCTTTATGGGAAAAAAAAGTTGGTGATCGTTGGTTTAAAATTCCTTATATAACCCGTCGTTTAGAACTTCAATCCGGTGAAATCATTAAGGGATATTGCGCCACCAAATTTGAGTAAAAATACAACAATTTGAAAAAAAATTTTTACGAAAAAAATAATTCTTTTTTAGAAGTGTTACTTATAGTCATAACCATAAAAACATCATAGGAAGCATCGTTCATAATAAAAATCATCTCTATTCATTTCACTACTCAACCTCCACGAGTACGACTACGACTACGCCGCCAAGGCAGGACTACATGGAAATACTTGGCAGATATATTACGCTTGAATGTTTTGGTGATTCACTGAAACATGAAATTTATGTATTAAGAGATAATATGCCGAAGTGCAAAGAGGTTAAATGGTCAGTGAACCTGAAATCAGCTCAAAATATTGAAACGAAAACTTGTTGGTACAAAGATGATCATCAAATATTTGAGTTATCTACCAATAATTTAGAACCTAATCGAATTTTGGCCCATGTTTCGTACGATTTCAAAGAATTATCATTACAGACCATCAGGTATAAAACAATTAAACGCACAACCGCAGATCGGAAAGCAAATAGAGTGAGTAAAAATTGAATTTTAGTTTTCAAACAAACGTTTAAAATACAGTCGATTGAGTATAATCAAAAATTTGAGGTATTCCTGTTACATTCACAGTATGGATCTGCTACAAGTAGCTCTTAACACAATTTAAGAATTTATACAAAATGTTATATTTGTTGTAATTAAAGCTTTGCTCGAGTCAGGTTTTGGTGCTTGTTGTGTCGTCTTTTTTTATTTTTTTCTCTTTCTTCTTTCTCTTTTACAGTTTTTGCCTGTTGTTCTAAATGATCTACCAGAAGTGACACCATTATCCATCGAAGGGGGATCTTTAAATACAACGTCTCTCCATGACGAGTAAGTAAGAAAACTTATAACTAAAACTTATAAAACTTATGCAACTTATAACTAAATTAAATTCAAGTATTTTATAAATCGTAAAGTATTGTCAAGATATGAGAGTTGTACCTGACCGACGTTGGATAATGTTCAATATTTGTCAACTGGGCTGCTGGTCTGTCCCTGTTTATTCCCCAACGCATTAAACAAATATATCGGTTGATGAGTTTAAATGGTTAAATATATATTTGCTTACATACATACTTACATCTTCTAAGGAAAATTTATTGAAAAATGAAGAATGATAAATAATAGAGAGAAACATGCAAATACTTTTCCTACCTGTGCCACATAATAGGTAACTCAATAAGTTCATAGGATGAGTAATTTTTTTATTTTGACTTGTGCCACTATGCATAGTCTTGTATGGAGATTATTTTCTTCTTCTTGGTTTTTTGCACTTTCGCTTTTCAAATGCAATAATAATTATATGTAACATTAATTACTGATCCTTTGTCCGTTTTCAATATAGTTGATGAATCTTATACCATGTTCATTCGAAAATACGGATGCCATAAACTTCCTAGCCTACTTTTACTTTTTGACCGTCTTTCGTCACATGCTGTCCACACGACTGACTACCGATTCGATTCTGGGACATCTAGTGATGAACCCATGTTTCACCCATTGTCATAAATCGCATAAAAAATCTATTCTTTTCAGTTGAACAGCTCTAAACAGCGCTTTGAATCATCAATACGTTGGTTTTTTTTTCGTTTGTCGAACACTAGCAAACGCATCATCCATTTCGAAAAGAACTTTCTCACGGACAAATATTCGTCCGAACTAGTAAATTCCTCGTCCTCTGATATCATTAAGGTATCGGCTATCTTACACAATTTCCCTTTTTGGTTTTCTTGAACAGCTCTCGATTCGGGCGGCCAGAGCAGTCAACATGATTCATGTGCATGGGATCTTGTTTAAGGTCAGCAAATCATCAACAAATTCTTGTTTTTAAAAAAAAAGAGCTGCCAAACAATTTTTAAATTGGTTGTTCGATTAAATGGTATTTTTTCCCATTCAAAATCAAAGCTTTATCATGTAGCCACGAATATAAAATTTTTCCATTGTTTTAAAAATTATTAAATCATCTATAATTTATGTAAACTAATGGAGAAATTCTGATGATGTTTGAAAGTTGATATTATCAAAAAATCAAATGGATTCGTCAATAGCGGCAACATTTATATGTAATTCTACAATCTAATTAAGCGATGCGTTACAAAGTCTTTTGAAATATGAACTAAAATCGTTTCGTAATCAATCATGAATTTAGAACAAAGCTGATAAGAAATCTATAAAGTGCCATTGAACGATTAAAGTTTTAATTAAACAATTTGTTTCTCTCTTTAGAAATGACGTTTTGCAAAAGTCTCTTGAAACAATGAGTGTGAGGAATCCCTGGTTAAAGTCGGCTCGTTATGAATACGATAACATTATTCAAAGCGGTCCGTTTATAAATCAATTTAATCAATATCATCAACTGCTAGATATCTTGTGGTGGCATCCTTTACGCGTAACAAATTGGTATCGTTTCTTAAACGCTTTAGAGGAACACACGAATGTGCACAGTTATATGATATACATGGGTACGTTAGATGTAGTCCAGATACCGATTTGGTCAAATCCAGGCAAATTTCAATATTTAGAAGTCAAGGTGAATACATATTTTTCCAATTTAAAAATATTATCAATAAATTTCTTTTACATTCACAACAGAATGGTTATAATAATAATAACACAGTACCTCAATACGTATGGACGTATTTAGAATCAAGTGACGGCAAAAATCCAGATTTATATGTCTTTGGTTATAATTCACCTTATGCTGAGGTATAAGAGATTTTGAAAAAATTTTGGTTCCTTCTAATATTTTTTATAATTTGCTTAGTTTTTTAACTCCAACGAAGTGAAATTTTGCACGGATATCTGCAGTGATTTTGATTGGCTGAAAAATGCTAGATCTTCATTCCATTACGGTAATTTTGGCATCGTATTCTGTTGCTCACCTGAATCAGTTAAAGAGTCTGCATATGGAAAAAAGTTACCCTATAAATTATCAAGTCCAGTCCTCGATATTTCAGATAAAAGCGTTAATATTTCTAGTGAGGAAGAAAAAGAAGAAACCGTTGAAAAATCAGAAGAAAAAGTAGAAAACCCAAAAATACAAGATCTCGTCGAAAATTCGAATAAACCAAGAACTTAACTGCAAAAAAAATCTTAAATTTACTTCGGAAAATAGAAGATACTTTTAAGAATAATTTACTGAACATTTTTTATTCCTTTTTACGTTAGTCAATAAACACTTGAGGTCAAATTGTTTTGATTAAATTTCATATTTCAACTGGAAATATCAATAAGCAACTTTTTAAGGTGGGTTCAATTACCCGATCTAATCAATATTCTGCACCTAAATGCGAAAAAAAAATAAATTTTTACTTTTTCTTCATTATAGACAGATGCTTAATATGATTTAATTGTCTTTGAATATGGTCCGACAAAAAAAGCGAGGAAGAATTTGGGATCAAAAAGATTTTTTTCCAAATCATTTTTAGGTTGCAAATACAGTTTCTGCTTCTAACTGTTTGCTTCGCGAATCTTAAGTGGCAAAGTCAAGCCACTTTAAATTTCTCAAAGATTTTTTTATTAAATTTGAAATATGCTTTAAACATTCTAGAATATTTAGGAAAAAAATTCGTTAACGAAAGTAAGTTTCTTTCATGAGTCCAAAAGGACTGCTATTGTGAAATGAACCTCTGCTAGGCAATTACAGCCTAATCTGTTGCCTAAAGCTTTGTTAAAGCTTTAACAGATAGCTTTGGAAAATTTTCAAGATTATTTCAAAGCCTTTCCAAACAAAGACTTGCTAGTATGGCTTTATCGAGACAACCGCTAAGCAAGCATGAGGGTGACAACAATTCGAGCGAGAAGCAATGCTTCTACCAGAAAGGTAAAGTAATATTAAACGATGAAAGTTTTAATTAATTAGTTTGTTTCTGTCTTTAAAAATGCAACGCTCTCTTGAAAGAAACAGCCACGAGGTCGAGAACGATTCGAACGAGAACAAAGAAAGTAAAGATTGGAATGATATTTTCGTCGCTGATTATATAATGGGTTGCAGAATTATACGCTTTCTTACTTTTTCACCGAAGAATGAGAATTAGGATTAATATTTGAAGACGGAACAGCAGTTTTATAATCCTGGGATTACAGACTAATGGAAACAAAATAAGAAGCGATTGACCAGAATCGAAGAACTCATCTGAAATATAAACCAAAAACTTTAAATACTTTTTTTCGAAACATTATTTTTGAAAACAGCAAGTAGTGTAACTCTAATAATTTTAATTTTTTTCATATCAATTTATTACAATATCTATAAAACAACTTTCTCGAGTGGATCATGTAGGATATTTTTGATTAGTTAAATTAAAATTTTTTTTCAATAAAACAATAACTGTTTTTTGGTCGAAATTTGAACTTTTTTCCTTCAAATACTCACTAATCACAAAAAATTCAATATGTATAAAAAATCTTAGTTTACTACTATTACTACTATTTGAAATTTTTGTATCAGTTATTCCTGATCTAAAGATGTCTTCAGAAAATGGCTACGGTGTTGCCATTTTTTAATATTTTTCCAAACAATATTAGAAAGACGGTTAATAGCTTTCTTATTTATTAGTATTGAATTACCTTTTCTTTCAAAAAGCTTCTTTTTTTTCTTCTCTGTTACGGTGGCGTTACTTCTAAAGAACTTTGTTAAAATATGTAGCCTTCATAAAAATATTATTCATTACCGCAAACAATTTTGCATTTTGCTTGTCACCATAATTTCGATAAAAGACGCTTAAAACGTTCTCCTCTAGTATTTTGCTAATGAGGGATTTTGTACATACTAATGAAATTAATTTTTTCGAATACTTTTTAATGTCCTTGAGGACATACCGAATATATGCGGTAACCTTATTTCACTAAAAGTCGCAGAAACTAATTTTTCTCCAACTGTATGCATACACTGCATGATAAATAGTAACAATAAATTATTGTCTGTTTTGTGTAAACAGAACTTATGATTGGCTTTTTTTAAGTTTTATTTGTAAAATATTTTAGTGAATATTTTTGTGAATCAGTGTCAGAATAAACCGACCTTTATCAAAGATAAGGAAGGGATTCTGTACAATGTTTCGCGCCGGTCATAAATTTTACATTCTAGAATATCATCAACAGCCTAATCGATTTAGTCGTCTCCGCAGCTCTTGTAGTTTGTCCGTCTATTGAAGTCATGACTATGACCTCAAATCTAAAAAAATTAAGTTAATCTCTTTACTTGTTTTAAATAATTTTCACACAGAATTCTCAAAAAAGCAGGGACTTCTTCTTGCCTAAGTTATGATTGTATTTATTATTGTAAATTGTAAATTGGAAAATTAATTTTACAATTAATTTATATTAACTTAGGTATGAATATGTATGTAAAGATATAAGTAAAGAAGCATTGTCAGTAGTAATAACGACAGCAGCAGCAGCAGGGCATAATAATATACTTTAAACGAACATCAATAGTTAATAATATTATAAAGGATTAAATACAACGAAAAGGTAAGTAAGTTGGATTAACTAAAATTTATAATATTAACCTAATAGTACAGTATTGTGCAACTAAAAACCGTACATATAAAGAAATTAAAACCATATCCTATAAATATAGATTAACAAATAGAATCATATCAATAAAAAAAAATCATTTTTCAAAGTGCAACGTGTGTATAATAATATATATAATATAAAACATATATTATATAATACATAATACATAATATATCATATATAATATATAATATGTAATACATAATATATAATATATAATATATAATACATAATACATAATATATAATACATAACATGTAATATATAATATATTATATAATATATTATATATATATATTATTATGTAAAATATATGATATGTAATTGTCTCTAGCACAAATTGAATACGTAGCTAATATAAATTTGTTTTTCCTATTACGAATTGTTTTGGTTACCGCGATATGTATAGCCCTAATCTCAGCAGTAGAGGATTAATTTTGAAGAAAGTATAGAATTATTGAACAATTGACAGACTGACTGCAGTGAAGCCTATTTTAGAACTCCTTTCAGAGCCATTAGTGAAGATAAATATGTAAATCTTAAAGTTAAATTGTTTCTTTTTAAATTTCGATTAAAAAACTATGAAAGGAATTAAAGTTTTGTGTGGCATACCTACAAAGTTATCTACGTAAGGGGAAGAAAAATTTAAAGATAAGATAATATTTTTGTCTCCTATTGACTTAATAGAGATATTTTGTAAGGATTAAATCCTAATAACCTCATGAATAACGAATGGGACTCTTGTATTATACGGAATTTTGAGTAATTTACGGTCTATATTATAATTGCGGTGAATCGAAATTGTAAATATGATTTTTGAAGTTTTCGAATATCTTTGAGTACATCAATAGAGGTAATATTTGCCTCTTATAGTAGGTTATTAATTGGAGTAGTATGGAATATATACTCTAAATGAAATGTGGAGGTTCGAATTTTAAATTTTATTAAATGTATTCAATAAAAATTTAAAGTAGTTTCCATATAGAAAAATTACATATCGAGTCGTACTGACCACAGTGAATTTTAGGATGACGACTAGTGACAACATATGCTACAAACTTAGCGTAATAATGAATCGTTAATCCTTTTGCATTCTTCTACTTATGATGGCAAAAAACGAACACAAAAGCAAAAGAAAGCAATGAAAACCAAACCCATCAATTGAGATCGGCATGATGTTAATTTTTACAATGCTCGTGCCGGCGCTGTTAAAGATCGTTTATTATAACCAACAACCAAAGGTGAATGATTGTTATGTCATTTTGTTTTTAGCTTCCAGAAGGAAGCGTCAGAGACTCCGCAAAATACATATATTCTTGATCAGCATTAAATTTAGAATCAAATTAAGCATGTCCGTCTGTGTAATGTCTGTGGTAAACAGCAGACGTACGGCGGGTGGCGTCGACAAAGAGTTTTACAGAAATCATCGAATACCTCTGCATTTACCCCAAGACACTAGATCGCTGTGAATGTTCTTTGTTTTGTAAGTTACAAACGATGTAGAGCATCATGTCTCTACTGCATTGTAATGTACGTGATTTAATGTTTCTAATGTCTAATGTCTAATTCGGAAATTATTTCTCAAATGCTTAATACGGTAAACGAAAGTGTAATGCTGGAGTAGACAATTGTAAGTTTAGGGACGCTAAAGGTGAGTACATGACGGAAGGGCGGACTGTACGTTTAACGCACAGATACACATACTAAAACTAAGACAGACATGTTAGAGCGGACGGCCATTGAGCGAAAAACGGACGAGTCTTTTTTCTTTGGTTCATTTCGTTTTTGCTTTTAGTTGACCTAGGGCAGGGCAACTAGTTATCTCTACCCGGTGATGTTGTAGAATATTAGTCTAGTGACATATTTCAATTGTTTCAGAAAATGATTTTGAATCGATTAATAAAAGTTGTCTTTATCTTAAGTCTTTCTTGATGTTGCATACGTTCACATAAACTCTTACCACAACTTGTGTGCGGCAAAAAAAAACCTTAAGGTTTGTAATTCTATCCGATATTCTTCTCTCCATGAATATAACTTTATTACATATTTCTATTTACATATATAGTATTATCTATGCGTGCTGCTTTATCAACTTTGTTACTATCTAAATATATATGGCATATTTTAAAGTCATGACCTTTATTTATGTTCACACCATTTACGCAATTCAAACAATCGACCTCAATTCATGACACTTCATAATTTCAATCACTTGTCGGTATAGTCGTTATGAAAGCTATACATGAATGGCAGCTTAGCTATAACTCAAATCGTACACAAAAACACATCACTAGATTGCATTTCTTGCGTCTGGATTTACATTAATAAGAAAAAAAATTCATGTACGCGTTCTTTTAACTGAAATTTTTTTAAAAATGTTTCTATACTTTTTTAAGAATATTTAAAAACATTTTTATACGTTAAATATAATTCTTTTTTTTCTTTCTCAGAGGCAATTTTAACCCATAGCAGTGGCTTGTAACATTGAATACAATGTAAATAAAAGAAATCTTTCTTTTCCTTTTCAAATAAAATTACATTATTTATTCATAAATATCAGTACATAAAGCCGTTTCGCTCACCCCTGTATAGAGTAAAAAGACATAAAGGCAGGAAGAAGGGAACCATATATATTGTTGATTTGTTGTTAGCAACCAAAATAATAGAGAGAAAAATATATTTCATTATTATAACAATGCAACTATAACCAGAATGGTATCCATAACGAATATCATAAATACAATAATGCCGTAACGAAGAAAGATTAAAGGAGAATAATGCTTTGAAAAAATTTATATTCGTTTTAATTTCACACAAACTGCAGAAAAATTACAAAAAAATTCTTGAACAAATGATTTGTGATGAGTGCAATTTTAAAAAATGTTCACTTCTCTTGCTTTTCGCTCTTAAATATACTGTTAAGGAGATTCTTATGGCAGCCGATCTCTTGAGAGCTCAACGATCTGTACGTTGCAAAGAAGCTATACATGAACTTTGTAATACCAATACTTGAATATGCCTCGGTCATGTGGTCTCCCTTTCTATAGATTTTATGATAATTCAATAGAATCTTAGAAATTTGGATTAGGATCCGTTAGTCTCTTTGTCAGCCTTTGACAATACATCGCTATCTTCAACTTTACCTTCACTAGAGATACGTAGATTTATCATAGGCGTTTACTTCTAATTTAAGCTAATAAATGGTATTTTGGACTCACGGACTTTATTAGGAAAGATAAGCTTCAATGCTTCTAACCGTTATTCTAGAAACTCTACAAGTCTAAAACTCAGCAAGTATGAACTTTTCAATCCGCTTAGAATCCTATGCAAAAATCTAAATGATATTTATTATCTACTGTCACAATATCGAGTCTTTAAATACTATCAATTGAACTCTCCTTGACGCACCTCCTCTCGTGGTATTAACTGCTAATCTTTAAAGCTTTAGATGATTCGCAAATTAAACTAAATATTTTCACTGCTATCAGTTGCATGTTGCAACGGGTGGGGATTCGCTCCTTGCTCAAATTTTACCACCAGAGAATGTATTTCTATGCTACATGTTTGTTTTTTCTCATTTTTCTTATTCTTTTTTATTTCTATATTTAATGTTTAAGCTTTTATAAATATTTTATAAAAATTCTAATATTTAGCATGAGATTATTTTTAAGAATCTACTTAACTAGGCTGTTATTTATTTTATTCTGGTATTTCCACTCATCTACTCCATATTTATGGCTATGATAACCTTAATTCTGATCTCTTTCCACTGATTATCAATTTCAACATGGCTCGTAACAATCTCTCAATTATCAAGTATAATTTCATTAATTGCAATACTGATATTGGGCCTTTTAAATATAGGAAGCGACAACAATTTATATCTTAATATGAATTTGCAAAATTCCTCTGATATTGACGTTGCAGTAGAAAATTTTACTAAACTTATTAATCACTATTAATTTATATCTATTCCCAGCAATTCATTCGAACCTAGATATGACAATTATTAAGTTAGCCTCAAAGTAAGGCAAATGATCTGGGTTTACGTCTAGATGAGACAAGAAATGAGCAAATTAATAATTTTTTTAATAAACATTAACTCAGGTATGTTTGATTAACATTATCTACCGAGATTCACCAAGTATCTCAAACTCTCGATAAGAGTTGCAGAAATGACAAACAGAACGCTGAAAACTAAAAGTAACTTCTCAACATAATAAAGAAGATGTGAAATACTAAATATTGCAATTTTTTTGCACATAAAGATTTTTCAAATCTCTGCGTAACAGTCCGATGGCATTCATTTTTGAAAGTATTTATTGTTAGGTCAATTTCGGCAAACTTTCTCAAAGTTGCTAACTGTTGGTCGGACACAAAAATATATTAAGAGAGAGAGAGAGAGAGAGACTTCAGACGGTCAAACGGACAGACAAGCTGAAAACGATTCAGAAAACGATTCTGAATCGATCAGTATAATAAAAAGCGAACGCATCTGCAATTCATATATACGCTTGCACCGCAAGCGATGTAGGGTAAAAAAAATGTCATTAGGTTTTGAAATAAAACGTTATGTAAATGAAATTTTAATTATCCTCTTCACACGTTTGTGATTTAGTGTTCTGTGAAAGGTTTTATGTAACTATTTGCAATGTTCTCAGAAACTCTAATAACGAAAGGCCAGTTTGGATGTACACAAAATGTCATCCTATTAAACCAAAGACTTGGCAAAGCAATATTTGTATCAAAAGGGAAAATCGAGGAAAACGAAACAGAGAATTGAAAATATTATTAATTGAACCGAACGTATTAATATACGTCATCTAGATTTTCATAACAAAATAAACATTAAATTTACTCTGAAAAGTACAGATTTGATGTGAATTCGCACTTTATAAGAAGATGTTCCAAGTTTTCGGGCGTTTCGCAATTTCAACAATTTGAAAACATGAATTGTTTTTAATTCAGAAAATCACAATTTGATGTTTCTCGCTACATGTTGCCAACGCAAGGATAAAGTAAATATAACTCTGTTTTGAGTTTTTGAATAAATGATTGCATGTGAAATGCAGTTAAATGTAATTGAAAAAACCGCAGTTAAAGGAAAAATGCACACATCCACCCACACAAATACAGGCGGAAAAAGGTGTTTGTAATTAATTAAGTTTTTTTCTCTTTAGTAACATGGAACTTTTTAGTTCAAGTTTTTTTTCACGTTTTATAGTTTCTCTGATTTATCATATAAAAAAAACTGTATCTAGTTTGACCCGAGGTTTTTTTTAAGTCTTTATACGGTACTGCATGGCAATATAGAGCGAAGATTCATTCAGCATATAATAAATAATTGTGGGAATTAAAAATCATATAGGGGTCACTCTCCCACATAACTCTAGCTGTCACAAGCAGCGTCTAGAAATTCTTTATAAAAGCTGATGACGGTAACAAGGAATGTATTGTTATAGTTCTTCTTCGGAAATCCATGCTCATATCGAAGTTTTCGGTTGACACTATTAAACATCACATTTGTAGCAAAAAATGCAGCACTAGTTGCAGCAGGATAACGGTATTCACATTAATTTTCGTCCTTTAAAATTGTAGCTTCTACCGAGAATTTCAATTCGCTAATCACTAAATTGTTTTGAATTATTTAAGACAGATATTAGAGCGATAAGGCTATTCAATCTCCAGTTTCATTCACCTAGAGTCCAAAGAACTCATTTCTTTTTTCGGATCTTTTTCTATGATTTAGCCAAATGTTTGAACCCTAAAATGTTTTGCTCTTGCCTTGGCTGCATAATTTCCAATTGCAGCTTGACTGAAGACGGAAACTCGCTGAGGTGACGCCCACTTAATACAATAGAGTATTGGAATGTAATTTTTTTTTTTTGAAAATGTTTGCACCATTAAGAGAGAAGCTTCGGAATCTCCATAAATGTACATATATTCTTGATAAGTATCAATTTCGGAATCCATCTAGATGTATCCGTCCGTCTGTCAATCAGTCTGTCTCCTTATCTGTGTAATGTCTCCGATAACTACTTTCTCGGTGGCAAAAATTATAATAACTGTATGAAACGATTGAAAGTTCTTTTTTTGGTATTGACAATGGACCAAAACTGTGACAGACCTCGCCTATAGCATAAAATAATTTGAAAACATCTCTGTTTTTTGGGTGTTATGCTCACTGCTCATATACTGCACAATAAAAATTTCCACTGTATTCCGTAAAAGTAGAAACAACCTGTGTAAAAGATTCGGGACAGACGAACATAATTTTCTTACTTGTTATCATTGCAAAAAACACAATTATTTTTGAGTTGTTCTTACTTTCGGTGTACTTACTGTAGGCCAGTCATTCGAGCGATTTGTCTAAAAATATACATTTATTAATAGATCATTACATGTCCATCTCCAGGAAAAAAGAGTGACTCGGTGATTTATAATACGAATACCATTCTTTTTCTCTTCGTAGCGAGTATACTTGACATAAATAGTTAAAATTATTTTTAAATTATCATAAGATAAAAAATGTTTTATTTTTAGCTAATATTGGAAATTTGAACGTGTTGGACGTAACACATGAAAAACATGTACTTTTTTATGAATATAAGTGTATACACTTAAATTAATTTTTTTTCGTAATAAAATTATATTTAATCCAATCACTTAACCGTCATATGCAACAATTATGCTTATCTTTAAATAACATATTCATAACGAAGCGCTTGACAAAGGGAACACAAAACAATATGAGGAAATTATAATAATTTTAATTATAAAAATTTCAAAATAATTTATAAAGTGCGGGCACGTCAGTCGGTCTACCGGATACGTTTACACACTGCGTTCTTAGCTGGCCCTTGGAAATGCTCAAAAATGGATGGCAACTAAACAGACAGAGATAGACATACAGAGAGGCAAAACTAAATCAAATAAAACTGGCTCTATCAACATGATCGTTCGATTTCTGATTAATATTTCTGTGTCTTACGAACGAAAGGACAAAGCTAACGTATCTTTCACCCATCTTCTTGTCTGCATGTATAAAGTTAAACATTTAAATTAAATTTATTAGGGGAAAAAGAAAACTGACAATCAAATTAATTACTTTGAAGGAGGGATTCATAGGAAATGCTTGAGTATATTTTTTTTTATTTATTTATTTGTTGTTGTAATACGCATATCCGAGATGCTAATTAATTAATGTTTTAATAAAGCTTATTGAATGACAGTAATGAAAATTATCCTAGAGATTGTCCCTAAAAGTTGAAAATTAACTGAATTGCAATTCATTTAGAATATTATATAACATTTGAAACTAATTAAAAACTAATGTCAAGATTGTATATCTTTGATTGATTGATTACATTGATTTGATTATCCTCTCTTGTAATGGTTTTACCTACACAAAATGTATTTAAAATTTCTGCTAAAAGGTTAAATAATTTTTGTTTTACTTAGAAATAATAATGAAAATATTTTATTAAATTTATATAGGTTTCATATCCATCACTCTATCACTCTTTATCAACCTGTCAATAGGTTTCTCAAAGTTGCAAATTTTGCTCATTAAGAGTTAAAAATTGCATTTTTTAAAATAATTGTTAATAAAAAAAAAGTCAAAATTAAGTTATAATGAAATCGTGTTTCTCTGGGTGATGTTATTTTACAGATATTTTGAAAGATACGAGTGAAAAATATCAAAATTGTTGAAATAATGTTACAGACCTTTTAGAAAAATGGCGTTTGGAGAAAAACGCCCTTGAAGTTATGGAATGTTCAATAAACCGATCTTTCTATCACAATAATTTTTTGAAAAATATTTCTTCATTAGCCAAGATCATGAAAACGTTTAAATATTCTTGCTCATGCTGCTGTTTCTTCGAAGATAACTGCTCGAAAGCCCCTCTTTTGCAGCATCTGTCGAAGGCAAAAACTCACATTTTGTTCTAATGAAAATGATATAGAAGACGACCAGAAAATGTGTAATTCTTTAGGCGAATTCATAATCAATTTCAAAACCATCATTCCGCATTTTTAATTTCTTTGCAGAATCATTGAAAGCTTTCGAATCACTCTTAGCCTCATCCCTCAACAGTACAGTTGTTTCAATTGAGCTAAACTAAGTTATTTTTGTTTGGAAATGCTTTCGAAACGAACTCTTTTTGAAAACATCCGTTAGCGTATTAGAGAAATTCGAAACCAGTAAGTGAGACATTAGGCTCTAATTTCATTACAACGATTCATTTGTTATAAGCTTGGGGAAGAGCTCGAAATTTCAAGAAAAGAAATTTATTTATTATTATTATTTATTTATTTATTATTATTATTATTTATTAAATTCAGGTAATGAAAATTTTCTCTAATATAGTAGAAGAAGATTCTATTGAACCAATAAAAGAGATATTTTTTTCTGGAAAAATTATAGTCATTTTCCTTCCTCTTCGTCAATCCGATATCTTAGACGTAAAAGTAATGATACCTAAAATTTTATTTTTAAGTGAAAATACATGATTTCAAAGCAAAGGAAGTCAAACGGTCGTGGTCGAGAAAGAACGAACATTAAATTCTCCACACCACTTCGCCTAATACAAGTCGCCATTTAATTTCCTGATAAAATATCAAAAATTATGCCTTGTTTCCGTGAGAGGGTAGGGATTATTAAAGTTTACTCCTGCTTGATTCAGCTGATATTACAAAAATTAATACAAGAAAAAAAATCAAAGCAAAAGAAAAATCGAAATTTATAGGCATTTGTCCCTGTATTTTGATTTTTCGAACGCCACTTATCCAATATCTATTTTTGTAATTGGCTTCTGCAATATGTTTCTTAAACATTAGATATGTCCGTCCATCCATTAAGGCAACTCTCAGCCTTACCCTCGTGTGCCTAATTTCAGCCCTTTTATCCTTACCCTCATCTACCTCAACGAAACCGTTACTAACAAGTACAATTCTTAAATGCTATCTTCAAATAGCTCGACTTACGGCATTCTCTCTCACTATCGCGCACCTCGTTTAGTGTTAAAATTGTAAACAAATATCTGTATAAGCTACAAAATTTTAAGCAACATCTTCTTTGTCAGCAGGTATATTTTCAAAAATAGTTTGAATAGTAAATAGAATAAAAGCAACCAATACCAACAAGCCGATGAACAACTCAAATGTAGGAATTTATCAGGTCCAGCAAATAAATCCGCAAATTTTAGCGTTCAAGTAAACCTTTTGTTATTATGATCGACAGCAATATATTTAAGCAGTGATCACAAACTCGTTATTACGTTAAGAATGTATACCCAAGAGCTGCAATAATGAGCTTAAAACGTCAATCACTTCTAAATCGACTAAATTTGCATTTGCAATAACGCAGCACTTGTTATCGTTGTTGAAATATCTTCGAATGAATTGTAAATCTTGCACAGACATGCAGATGTTGACTTTAATTAAACTCCTTGAAAAGGTAATTAAATGTTTGTAAATGATATTTCGACGCTTGTTAGATTTTTAACTTGTGTGCGTATAGAAAAACTATACTTTTATTGTTTTCTTAAAACAACACAATGACAAATTTTAGGTTTGATTAGCAGTCGTTTTTTAGTATTGTAAGCTTTCACTTGTCGCAAGAGCATGTGATTGCGCGTTTACTTGTCAGTGCTTTTCTCAAATTTGGTATTCGGGAGCAAAACTGACAATAAATACAATTTTTGCACTAAAACCAAAGAAAATGAACTTCATCGAAACGTATTTTACATCTTTTGAAACTAATGACTGACAATTCGATGGAATCAAATAATTATTGTTTACATACTTCTAACAGAATTCTTGACTTAAAAACAGAAAAATAAAAATTTTTTGTTTCCTAAAGATAACATCGTTTTTGTCCTAACAGTACGCTTTACTGATTATTGCGGAGAAACATTAAAAATTATAATTTTTCCGAGTCAATAGCTTATGTGGCTAGTGATCAATTTTTTCTTTTTTTTTAGTCTAAGAATTTATATCATTAGTTTAAAAAATTATAATAATAAAACGATTTTTCCCACATAAGGAGAAAACACGTCAGTGTACCAAGATTTCTCAACATATTTCCTCAATTTCGATCTGAAAGTTGAACAAAAATGTATAGGCAGGAATCAATAGGACAGAAGGACAGACAAGCATAATTAGATTCAGAAAATTATACTGTAGAGAACGGTGTCATCTGAAACCTTCTCGGTTCCTTTATCTGATATCAGTATACTCTCTCTGGCAGCAGGGAATTTGTTCATCCTAGTAATTGATCAAAATAACTGCATTGTATTGTAATGAAAGTCTTAAAAATTCTGCAGTTTTGTACAGGCGATGTTAACAGTTAAGAATCAGACAATAAATCAATGATAATCCCTTACCGATAGCAATTAGTTTTACCGCTTCTTGACATCGATATACAATTGCTTTGAACAAAGTTGAACATCACAGCGATGGTGATGAAGAAATGTATGACAATTTGTTTTGAAAATTTCTAAATCCAGTTAAGCTTGGCATGAATGCTTAATGTTGCCATACACATTAACTTCTAAAATCATGCTTGTATTAATGGCCAATTAAATTTTTCCGCCTTTTTGGCGTTATAAAAGAAGTCTTTCCCATAAATTGAAAGCAAACAAGACAAAAATTAAGCAAGAAACTCATTTCAACTCCAACATCAATAAAAACCGGCAACAATGACAACAAGTTCCCAGATGGTTTATAACAATTATTTGGCAACGAATTCACTCCGGATGAATTTCAAAGTTTAGCTTTTTATATTATATCTATATAAAGTAAGAAGTAATGCAAAGCTTCCTTCTTTTTTTTTTTAAGGGTAGTATAAAGGAGTATAACTGCTAAAATATCTAAACAATTGTTGTATTGCAGTAAGACTTTCTTTGCATAACTGTTTTTTAGTTGTCTGCAATTTTTGTTTTTTTCATTTGAAACGTTTAATTAATGCCGTCTTTGTAAACTTATTGTTAAATAATTAGAAAAAGAATTAATATTAAAGACAAGAAAAGAAGTTTTAAATTTATAATCAAACGAAGAAGAAATGAATGCTTTCATGTCCTTGGCTACATCAGAGCAGCCAGTGGAATACACTGATTTTGTCATTCATTTTATAACAAATCTTATAAAGTATGTAGTGATTTACTTAAGTGTAGAAAATTGAAACAATTCCTGATATGGGCATAAGCGAAAGACTTTAATTGGAAGGATTCACAAACGGCAAAATTACTTTTTAGAACACAGACGAATAATTCAGTTAAGAATTCAGATGAATGCTGTGCAAGGAAGGTCTGAAATTAGTAATAGTTTTTAAATTATGAAGCTGCATTTTATTATTACTTTTTTATTTGGAAAGAAGAAATAAATTACACGGAAAAAGCATTGAATAGAACGTAGAATTTAACATACATGAGTGTATATCGATACTTTTTATTTATTTATTATTTATACGTTAAATTTACCTTTCTTGATACGTAGCATTGGTCTTCTGAAAGGTCATCATCTATAAATAATTCTCTTTTTCTATGAAAACTTTAACAGCAAAAAGTATAGAAATATTAATATTTAGAGATTTTTTCAACTATTCCTTTGGGACTTGCACAAGAGTTTTATTTTTAATATGCGGCATTATATTTGTTTTTCTTGTTAAAAATGAAATTTAATTCAAGTACTAAACAACGTTTATGTGTACATGTGTTGATAACAAAAACTCCGTAGAAGTGTTAGGGGTATAAATAAATCTCCGCCGTTTGACGAAAGATGACCCTTCCGGAAGGTTTTGTTGAAATTATCAGATATAAAACGTAATAACGTAAGTTTGTTCATCTGGGGGTAACAAAATTATCTTTAAGTAATAGTGACGATGCATCATCACCAAATAATCTTTCTCATGGGAAAATGGCAAGTTTTGCACTGAATAAGCCTGATTTGCGCCACTACATCCTTATGAGCGATGAACAATGGTTGTATTAGGATATTCAAAGAGCAAATAACCATGATGCGACTAAACGAACCATTAGCATCGACGATAAAGTTCAAATGCCATGCTAGGGGATTAGCTAAGTATAGAGTGTTATGGTTTCTTTATGCAATACGTCAAAAGGCATTATATCATGAGTTCCCTACACACTGAAATTCGACCTCATATAGCAGACCATTAGTGGCACTAAACTAGAATGTGATACCTTCGAAGGGTCGTTATCAGTAGACACTAATCCTTCTGATTAACACTTGCTATCGATTATCTATTGTGTGATTGAGTCGAGGTTCCATTCTTACATTGATATCGAAGAGTGTACAGCATCAAAAGACTAGTTGTCATGCGCTTACCATATTTTATCTAAAAAAGGGAAGAAAAATAATTTCGTGAAGGAAAATACTTTGAATGAAACGCAATTTATCGTTCTTTCACAAGAAATTATTTATTCCTGATAGAAAATGGCGAAAACTTATTTTTATTCCTAATAGTAAAGTTTGTAGTAGTAATAGTAGTAGTTTGTTTTAGAAATTTTGTAAGAAATCCGATTACCAATGTTTGCCAAATCAAAAATCAAACATCAAATAAAACTAGTAGTCGCCTCGATACAAAATAAAGTGTAAAAAATTTTCTATGTGTACCATCTGTAAACAATAGAAAATGGTTAGAAACAAACAAGAAAATTATATTCGGCTGCGTCGAATTTTTTAAATCCACTATTTTTATCTTAAAAAAAAGGCAAAAAAAAACTAAAGAACGTGGAAGATTTTCCTATTTTTACAGAATACCATGCAAAATTTTTATTTTGTGGTTTATAAGGATTGAACAAAACATTCAGAAAATGGACGAGTTTTCAGCTTATTTTATGCCGTAGGCGTGGCTTGAGATAAATTTGGCCTATTTTTAATAGCAACGTATGTGAAAGAACTTCCGATGTTATTGCCAAGGATATTTATCCACAGAGATTACATAGACGGACATGCTTACATTAATTCTAAATTTATTGCTGATCGAGAATATATATACTTTGTGGGATCTTTGAAATTTCCTTCTGGGTGTTGCATACAAAATTACATTTATCAGCTTTAATTTTGGCAGAAGCTTTGGAAATTCTTGCAAGCAAGATGGCATTGAATATGGGCCAAATCGGTCAAGGGACACGCCCATACTAGAACGTAAGCTGAGAATACCTCTGCATTTAAGAAAGAAAGGAAGTTGGGTCTTTTGCTTGTTGGTCATAAACCATAGCACGCAGATTTGTAAAAAATAGCTTATTTATTGAGCTAGCTATCCTCTAGTATTGGTACACACCCACTCGATATAATAAGGTAACGGAATGTAATTTTTTTGAGATAACGTTGGTAAGAGACAGAAATTTTCAGAAAGAATCTTCAGAAATTCCATACAATGTGCATTATCCTGATCAGTATCGAATTCAGAATCTACCGTCCGCCTGTCTGCTTGTCTGTGTAATGTCTGCGATTACCATTTTCGCGATAGCAAAAATTAAAATATTTCGATGAAATGTGGCAAAAACATTGAAAGTTCTTCTACAAACGTTGGGTGTTGCAAATGGAGCAAATCGATGACAGACCACACCTACAACATAAAATAATTTGAATAAACGTCTGTTCTCTGAGTATTTTGCTTACTGCTGATAGACTACACACTAAAAATTACCCAGACTATTTTATAAAACTAGAAAATGAAACCTGCCACACCCAACTTTACCAAACTTTAGTTTTTTTACCTCCTTCTAAGATGGTGGGAGGTGGGTAAAAGAAATTCGACTTAACCGAATATAAATTTTTTACTTGTTTACTTACTTTTCTAACGCTAATAACCAGTTATGTAAAACAAAATAAATTTATAGCAAATATTCTAAAATATATTTAATAGAAGTTCGTCATAGAAAAATGTAAATAAGTATTTTAATGAAAGCCAAAGGCATCGAATGATGAAGCAACGCTTCAATATATTGCACTCTAAAGTGATGTAAACTTTTTACGTCTTCGAAGAATTACTTTCATATTACTGCATACTTGAGAAAAGTTCATTAAATAACGGTAATAAAATATAATTATAGTGATCATAAATGAATATTCAATAATTTTCATAACCTGAAACGGGCAAAAATAAATGATTTTGAGTTTATTTCAAAATTATGCATAACACTTGAAATTTATTGATAAAGTTTTTCATTAATATCAATAATAACATTTTTATAAAATTATTTTTGTAATTTATATCAAGCGAATGCATTCTGAATGTTGCGCTTCCTTTCATAATAAATGTAAATAAAATATACTTTTTTTTATATATTTATTGCATTTTTATATCCATTAATCTACTGTATTAAATATGTCGACTTGATTGAAACACTGAGAGACAGAAAATGAAATAGTTAAGACAAATATATTTCTGAAAAATATCTGATTCCATTTCAAAATTTCGATCTTGTTATTCAAACGTTTTTCTGCCTCTTATTAGGTTTATCAATAAGATGAGAACTAATCCGCAAACTTATGAATTTGCTTCATATACTTTACATTATTTTTAGTTCAACTTTATTAATAATGGATTAATGAATTCTTTAATAAAAAAAAAATTAAATAGAATCGTAGAAAATAATTTAAAGTATTTCTTCGAATTTCTATAAGGAATTTCCACAAAATGTTTTCTACTGAACCATTGATTTGCAATTTATAGTTATACGCTTTTATATAAGTATACACATAAATACATACATATATAGGAAAATCCACAGTTCATTATAAACTTCTATCAAGTTTTGTTGGTATATTTTTATGTTTTTTCACAAATTTTTATAATTAATTACTTTACAATTTTCTATAATAATTTAATGCCTTTCAATCGATTACAGAAACTGAATTTTAGGTTCATTTACATATTAAAGTTGCGTGCAATGGACATGCCGTTCAAATTATTGCTTCAAGGAATTTTAATTGAAATTAAATTTATTTCATTTAATTTCAAATTTGATTGCGTATTGAATGTCCGGCAGAGTAGTACTTGAAGTTTTATTATAAAATAAAACTAATTTTCTAAATGACTGCTGTACATTTATAAATTTGATTTTTATACGGTTCGCTCGAATGCTTTTTATCTCAACGTGTTTTATTTATTTCATTATTTACAAAGAGCATAAATAATCAAAATTTTCAAATGTCAAATAAAAGAAAAACTTGCATACGTTTAAAAATGCAATTCTTATGAAATGAAATGTGTTTATTATGAACGAACGAGGGGAAACTAAAACTATTTTGTATCTTTTGAATGGTCTTTACTGGAATGCTAGTTTCATTTTAGTTTTATCATAAGCCAGACACGTTTTATAAAATTACGTCGCATGATCTTAATGAATTGCGGCAAAACAAACGGTTGTTGTCCAGAGAATGTTGGAGCTAAGCTTGGCAGCACTGCAACTTAGCGACATGGCATCACTGTGAAACCTGGCAGTACTGTGCAACTTGCCAGTACTGTGAAAGTTGGCAGTACTGTGCAACTTGGCAGCACTACATGATTTGGCACCACTACACGACCCCAACATAGAACATTTTTTATTCGTAAATATGTGAATTTTTCATCTGAAAAATATTCTTTATGATTTACGCCGAGGAAAAATTTTATATATTAATATGAAACGAAGGGCTTCGTAAGCAAGGTCAATCGAGCAATCCCTTCTCGTAGCATTATGCGTAATGTAAATAAAATCCGCCAATGATTGCAATGACTGATGAGATTTCGTCGATTGGCATATGTATTATTATCATCCATTTTGTTTGCTTAGAAAAAGAAGCATTCATCCTAATGCGTCTGTAATTAAATTTTAAAAGGTCTTGCAGCAAAATTGATTATTAACAAAAAAGAAAAACCAAAAATTGTATAAGATAAATTTTATTCAAAGAAAGAATTCCATAATCTTTTGAACTCATCGCTTTAATATTTATGTTGATCACATAAACATATAGGAAATGGTACATATGGACACTTGCGACTATGATGTTAGGTTTTCTGATAGCTTTACAAAGCCTTTAAGATATTTCAAGAAATTGGAGGTGTATTATTTCTTAAAAACTTTTTATATCGCGATTTGTACATTGTAGTTTTTGTCCAACTACAAGAGCACCGTTCATGATGAATAGTAATAATAGCTTTTTTATTTTTATTTTTTTATATAAGAAGCTATGATTTCGCCTTTTATTAATGTTTGTATTTTCTATTTTAGTTTCATTTTTGTAAGGATTTTGTTTATTTTCCGTGCCGCTTTATTATCAATTATCTTAGCAAAGACACATACACACCATGAAACTAGCCCACATTTTAGCAAAACAGATATAACAGGCTAGACAAGTGTGGGCTAACTTCACACCAGTGAAAATCTTGTTATAAATTTAACAAATTTTAAATTTTGTAAATCTGATATGTTTGTAAAGTTTTCTGTACATTTGTTTGCGAATGTTAAGCAATTTGATAGCATACTGTAAATTTCCCATTGCTCTTTCATAAATTGCAATTGATAAGATGGTTGCCTTGTTCTGCCTAACAAAGAAGCCGATGGCATTAGAGTGCAACCACATAAAATCTTTTCTTGTTTGTGACGCTTTGACAAAACCATTGAAAGCAATGATAATTTTATTTTTTTTTTAAATGCTTTTTTGAGCAGTAACCTAACTGGACTTATATTATGCTATTCTAGAGGAATTATTGGCAAAACAAACATTTGAGCTCACTCCTCCTTACTGCATTTGCGAATGACTTGCCTTCATACAAATTCAATGGTGTCGTGTAATGTACCGATAGCCGGCAGACTCTGCAAAAACAATATTTGCTGATTTCTCGAGGGGATCTAAAAACTCTTGTATAGTAAAGCGTTTATAACCTCTATTCTTCTCCCTCTATTAGTCCGTTGTCTAGTTGCCTGATTATAGATATTATGTTGATCTTATTAATTTTCTTTAACATGACTTTTTTGCTTACGCTGTGATGAAAACCGACTATTTTTTCTTTAATCTATATAACACGGTAACTGAATGAAATGGAGTGGTGGTAGGGTGTGTGATACATGCGTGATCGGTAGGTCTTATGCCTTTACCGAGCGAGCCTTCAATATAACAATGAGCACATAGCAATCGTAATAAAATAGAGCCTATTGCAGTGGTGATTGAACCTGGGCATGCTGACATGATAGTCGAGCTTCTTAGCGACTTGGCTATGTGGTAGCCATTAAAAGTATTGCAAAGCAATGAAAATGTCGATCTATTTTTTACTTTTGTGTATTGGATCAGAATAAATCGTAACACACCCCGCTGTGTTCCCGTAAAATTAAATTTTCTACGAAATAAAAACTAAAGAAAAAAAGCATTACATTTATTCAAACCCTTTCCAATATTTAAAAATACGCGAATCTATTAAATAATAATAAAATTCGATTAATGGAAAAGATATTTAAAAGATCTCTTAATTTTTATACCCACCGAAGGTATATTAATTTTGTCATTTTGTTTGTAATGCCCAGAAGGAAACTTCAAAGACCCTACAAAGTATATATATTCCCGATCAGCATTAAATTTGGAATCGATTTAAATCCGTTTGTCCATCTGTCCGTCTGTGTAATGCCTGTGGCAAATATACTCCTAGCCCCTAAAATAAGGATATCGGCTTCAAATTTGGCAGAAACATTGGTGGTTCTTTCACATGTGTCGCTATCGTAAATAGGCCACGCTTACAATATAAGCTGAATGCACATCTGTTTTCTGGCCCTTTTTTCACGGTATTCCATAAAAATAGAAAAAATCCGCCACAGTCATCTATTATAATTTAGTTTTTCCCCAATCGTTTAAGACAAGTATATAAGAGATATATTGAATTTTGAGCTGCTTTGTCACAGCTTCAGGGTTCAGTTTTTGGAATTGTAAAATTTTACAGGAACTCAAAACTTAGCATTAATTCATTTCTTTACCTCTCACAAACATTTAAATAATATTCGATCACAACAAAGACCTGTAAAACTAATAATTTTAAAATATATTTAACAATAATTTACTTGTTTCTATTTACGAGATTAATTGTTTTGATTGACTAACCGAGATCGTTACAGTTAAATAGAAATTTTGTGCTTTTTATACGTTTTAAGTAAAGGATGTTGTATATATTTCTATAAAATCGTAAGCAATTTGTTTACTTGTTATGGTATACATTACCTTGAATTAGTTCCCTTTTCGTCTCTGCTCTTCAGTCTAGCTGCCTATTCAAATGAAACCCATAAATCAAGAGCAAATTTAATTATCTTTCTCACGTATTTAATGATAAATAATTAAATCCATTATGCAGTGCAATATGTTCTTTATGGACGTATGAATGGCGCAGTTTCATTCAAATGCCAACAACATGTGTTCCTACTTATAAAGCATAGATATATCCACAAAATTATGTGGATATTATATAGATGCAGTGTGTGGTAAAATCAAATGAAAGCAATGAAACTACATTTGTTATGAGGAAAATCTCGGACATTCAACCTCCAAAGTTAATTGTGGTCGTGTCTATAGGTCGATAAGAACCAATTCTGTATCGTACATATTTAATAAATTTAATACGTATGTGTTAGATTTAATATTAATTTAAGCCGTATATTGACAGTGTATCCATTATGTGCCTTTTAAATTGAAAATTAACAGATGACTTTACGGAGATTATAAGTATGAAAATTAAATTTCATTAAATCATTATCACACATTAGATAAATATATATAATATCAGATGAAAATATTCAATAGTTCAGACTGTACCAAAATCAAAATAGTTATCAGATTGTAATCGAAAATCATGTCCGTTACACTTTACTCATTGGACTCAGTTATATGATCGTAAGCAACTCTGTTCTAAAACATTCATTTTGAAAATATAACTTTGGGATTTCAGTGTTCAGCTGATCCCCATCTCGCGGAATGATTTCATTGTGAAAATTAAAATTTTTAATATGATTTATTGGATTTGCGCTGAAGCCATATTGTACTTAATGGTCGCATCTCCCATAAAGCAGATATATTTCAAAGTGTTAGAAACAATAACAAAAATTAAAAAACTTTGATCCCCGATATTTTGAATTATCCTTAGACCTGTATTGACATCAACGAGTTTGACGAATAAATGTGTATAAAAGTGCATAGACGACTGGCCTTTCGATATATTTGGGATGTTAACTTTCTATTGTAACTTCATCTTGGATTATCGATTATATAACTTTTCCATGTTATCGTCCATAATTAGAGTTTCAGAAGCAGCAGACTTCGCCGCTCGATCAGTTTGTTCTTTTCCCAATAAATCGATATATTTAGGTACCTAAAGCATTTTAATTTGACTTCCGGACTTTGCTGCGGCATTTCTTACTTTGTTATTGGTACTCCTGGTGGAAATTGAGGTATTCTGCATAGTTTTAATAAAAATCCTGTTTCTTTTAAGTGTTTACTTTATTCCCAAATCAATTTAAAATGTTCATAAATTTTTAAATTTTATAAATTCTTTTTATGTCAATATTTACCAATGTCCGCATTTACATAAAAAAAAATTTTAAATTGAAAAAGGAAAACTTTTCCTGTCTATAGTTTGCTTAAATGTGCTTTCAAATAATGTAACACAGAAAAGTTGGTCCCTTTGGGTAATGCATTAAAGTGTTATCACTACGATTACAGATATTATGCCGCACCAATATATGACTACTACGTTAATGACCAACTACAACAAAATGTGAATTAACATGTGGGAAAACACACACCAGAAAAAATCAATATGCAGATGTGCAAATACGTTGAATTTGTTAAAACGAACAAAAAAAACCTTGACATTCACTTTAAAACGAATCTTGGACACCTACAAACAAAATTTACTAAATATTTACAAGTCCCCTCGAACATGTTCTGCAAGTTATTTAATGATGCTAAGTAGCAGATCTGTACAGAAAAACGCAGATGTTAAGTAAAGTAAATGCGCAAGTTATATAAAATGGATTAAAATAAAGCTCTTATTTAATATACATTTGCAGCAATCGCTATTGCAATTCAAACGAGATGTCAGATTTAATCCTCTGTCCTGTGTCAAAGTATTATGCATTAAGTTATAATTTTTGTGTTGTTTTTAACTCATTATGTGGTTTGTTTGATATTGAAAATATTTTTGATTTGTTGCTGTTGAGTTTCCATGTTTGCAAATAAAACGGAAATATTTTTATTTTTATTAAAAGCGCCGCGTCCTGAGGATAAACTTTTACTTGTACACACGAAAAAGGAAAATATTGCAATCACTGGAATTTAATTTAAATATGTTAACGTTAACTGAAATGTATATTCTGAGCAGGCCTCCTCTACAATTCCAAACGAAGCATCTGAATTACAAAGAATTTAAGAAAATCACATTCGACTGTGACGAATCTTTTATACCTATCAACTTACTGGTGTGAAAAAGTGGTACCATAAAAAAGTGGTACCCAAAAAAAGTGGTATCCAAAAAAAGTGGTACCCTAAAAAAATGGTATCCAAAAAAGTGGTACCCTAAAAAAGTGGTACCGTTATTATAATCCATTTTTTGCCCTTAGAGAAGGAATGAAAAAATGGATAATAATAATAGATATGCCAATCGACCAAAAAAAAGTGGTACCCTAAGAAAGTGGTACCCAAAAAAGTAGTACCGTTATTATAATCCATTTTTTGTCCTTAGAGAAGGAATGAAAAAATGGATAATAATAATAGATATGCCAATCGACCAAAACAAAGTGGTACCCTAAGAAAGTGGTACCCTAAAAAAGTGGTACCCAAAATCCAAAAATAGTGTATTTTGTTTATTTTTCTATGCCGCTTTATTATCAATTATCTTAGCAAAGACACAAACTTCAAAAATTTTTTTGGGCTAACTTCACATCAGTATCACCTTTAACTTTAAAAAAAAGGAAAACTAAATTTTAATAGGCGGGTGAGACAGATTTTTTCTATTCTTATGAAATACCGTGCAACACAGTCAGCCATAGAATACCATGGACAACATCCAGAAATCAGACGTGCTTTTAGCTTATACTGTAGGCGTGGCCGTTTTGTCTCCTTTTTCAATAGCAATGTATGTGAAAAAACTTCCAATGTTTCTGCCAAATTTCGCGCCCAGGAGAATATTTACCATAGACGTTACGCACGTAAGCAGATAGAAAGACAGACGAACACACGGATACGTCTAGGTGGATTCCAATTTCGTTTTGATCAAGAATATATGTACTTTACGGGGCTTCTGAAGAATTCTTTTGAAAATTACAAACATTTTTACAAAAAAATTAAATTTCAATATTCTAATATATCGAGGGGGCGTTGTCGATGCTTTCCATTTTTGGACTACGAGATAGCTAACGCAATATTTTTGGAAATTTTTAGAATCCCTTGGACGGGACGACCTTAGCCTACATATCGAATTTGGTAGAATCCCGGAACTGAAAGATCTATAACCCACGTCTTAGGAGTGAAATTCTACGAACTGCGGGACCGGGAAGCGTACGGCTCACGATTTAAGTGGAAAAATTTGAATTTTGAAATAATTAAACAATGTTGTGATCCATTTTACATTAAAATATGAAGCTTTTTCTTCTCGTAAATAGATATGTTTATGGAAAAAAATTTTCAGGTAAAAAACTCACATATTTAGGCAATAAAAATTTACTAGGTATTAATGTGATCTCTAACGATGATAACCTTTGGTTTATTTCAAAATCGCGCACTCATATCTCAATTGTTTTATTTTTTGCCTAAAAAAATAAATAATCTAACAAGATCAAGTATGAAATATGTGTGTATATAAAAATATTAAAGGAAAATACAATACAGATTTTTTCTTTTATTTCTTAACACTGTCCGACAGCAGTGCAATTTACAAATGCATATGAGAAATGTATACAATAACCATTAAAACACATTCTTTATGTCTCTGCGAGAATAAAAAAGTACCGTTGCAAACCAGCGTAAAAGTGCATAAACACTCTTCATAAACATTGCATACTTGTATACGAAATTAATGCTCTTTCTCTCTTTCTCTCTCTGTCTGACGTATAAGCATAGAAAAGTTCGCAGGCAACACTTACTTATTTGTAGTTGATATTCTCTTTTTCTTTTTCTCTAACTATGTTAAATTTCGTATAAATGACATGAACATCTATGATAGTGGATCGAAAATTTGAAAGAAAATGGCTGGTAATTTGAACTTGTTTTTTATTACGGGCCCTTCTCATTAAGCTCGTTTCCTTTCAAAATGGCGGTTTTACTTTTACTATTATCTTAGAATCCATTGAAGAGAAGAAAATAGATATATTTGCGCATATGCATCTTTGGTGTTAGAATAGAATAGAAATAGAAATCAATAATTACTTTATCACGAAGTTCATTTGCGTAAGAAAAATATGCGCGAGAGTAGAACAAAGGGATTCGTAAGCAAGAGCAATCGAGGAATCATTTCTTGCAGCTTCATGCACAATGCATACAAAATCCCCCAATAATTCTAAAGATTGCTAAGATGTCGTCGATTGGTATAACTGTTACTATCATTCATTTTTTCTTTCTTAGAAAAGGACGCAATCATTCTATAGCGTCTATAATTCAATTTCAAAAGGTCTTTCAACAAAACTGATCGTTAGAAAAAAGAAAAAGCAAAAATTTTATGAAATAGATTTTACTTAAAACATTGTCCAGCGTCACACGCAGTGCTTAAACGAATCTCAAGATCAAGTCATATAAACTCTATTTTTACTTAGGATGCGTTCTTTAACATTTAATCTAAACATACAAAACAGAAATAATGTGTTGTTGTTTACCAATAAAGGTGCGCATATATATGAAGAACAATTATAATACAAAGAATGTTAAAAAAATAAAGCCGTTACAGATTTTTATAGCCTTAAGGAATAAATAGTTTTTCTTTTAGAATTAAGAATAATCTTTGCAGATACATTGTTTCAAATATTTCACAAAATGTTATCTGATGTTAACTGATCTGCACGAGCTTAGAATATTTTCTGGACCTGGAAAATGATTCCGTTGAATCGAAAAAGAATTAATAACTAATTCAATTTTTCAATTAAAAAACGTCTTATAATGTTCAAAATTAAAAAAATAAATTAAGAGGAGACGACGCACTATTTAAAACAATTAGAGTCTTTCACGTCTACGGAGGATGGCACGTAAGCAGACTTTTTTTTTACTATGATCTCCGCTATTTACGGTAATGAAGTTAGGTCTTTCTGAAAATTTTTTTTAGGGCCCTTTAACATATATATAAAAAAAATTGACGGTTATTCGTTTTTCAAAATTTTTTATAATGTGGTTTCTACATTGCAATTTTAGCCCAACTACAAGCGCGCTGTTCATGATGAATAGTAAAAATAAATTTTTTTATTTTTATAACATAAGGTATGATTTAGTTTTTCATTTATATTTGCATTTTCTATTTTTATTTAATTTTTGTAAGCATTTTGTTCATTTTTGGAAACCGCTTTATTATTAATCAATTATCTTAGCAAAGACACGTACCAACTGTGAAGTTAGCCCATTGTAGTAAAAACAAAAAGATGGATCATGCACAGTAGGCTAACTTCACACCAATGAAGAAAAGTATTGGTTCTATCGGAGATCGTTCCAAATTTTACAGTCTACCCATTTCAAACTGAATTAAGAGCATTATATGCTTTCTAGAAAATTATCAATGCAATTTTTGAAGCTCAGAGTGATATACGAGAATGGAAAATTTGCGAAAAATTAAGAACTATAATCAGACTGTATTTTTGAAACGAACCAAAACAAAAAACAAACCGTTGACAAGATTGTTTAAACAAACTAAGGACATCGCCCAATAGGGCATGTTGCATGTATTCATCACAGCCATACCAACCTAGCAAAAAATGCGCATGTCAATGTCATAGTGCAGATATTTTTAAAAAAAATACAGTCTCATTTGAACATAAAAAAATTTACACAGTCATGGGACGGACAGACAAGCTTAAATCGATTTAGAAAATAATTCTAAATCGATCGATATAATTTCTCTTCTAGGTCTTACATACAACCGAGCAAACACAATGCAGCGTGTACTTCAAATAATGTAGAATATAATCGTTGATATACAAACAAAAGCTCAATTATTACAATTATATATAATTATTGTCACATTCTTTATGCGTCAGATAGCAAATCTGTATATATGTAGCCAATTCACGATCACAAGTTAACTTTGAAGTAGATCTCGAAGTAACCATAATCATGTAACTCACTTACTGTAACTCATAAATAATGGTTTCGAAAATAATTTCAAATAATTTTCTTCAAATAGAAAACTGGATATTTATTATATTTTATTAGGTAAATATTTGCAATAAAAAAATTATTATAAAATGACATTTTATTAGATTTCCTTTGCCAATAAAATTCTCTTCAATGTTCATCATAAAATTGTTATTTTTGTTTTTTGAGCATAATATATTTATATAGTATATGAATAACTTCTAATGTAATGTATTTACAGCAATGATTTTGATTTATTCATTATATTGAAATATTACATTTTATTTTAGTTTTTTCTCAAAGTTTTTCCATACGTGTTGTGGTTTTTTATGATTATTTATAGTGCCATGTTTGGATCGCAAGCAAAAACCCATATGGTGAACAATATTTTATAAAGTTCACCCATAGATGTGCATACATTGCAGACCATTTGCGGAAATTGAAAACTATTGAAATGATTTTCAATTATAGAGAAAATTATTAATGGCCAAAGAGAAAAAAAGAAACTAAATTAAAACGGAAAATAGAAAAGAAAGAAGGCTATAGAAGGATGAAAGTTTTCTGCTTAAATATTAGGAAAAACCAAAAACAAGATGTAAAAGTATATGGCCGTTAGAAGCATCCACAAACTTTAAATTATTACACAAATCACGGACTTTATGATAGCAATCGGCGATGCATGCGTACTTTACAAAAAAGTTATTTATTAACGTTGAAGTTTTTTTAATTTGAAAAAAACGGTAAATTTTCAAAAGTAATAACAATATTTTCAACTGACAATCCTTTACTGTTATCGGTTTTATTTATCTTTTTATACCCGTTAAGAGCAGTACGTTGTGCTTTTAGATAAGCTATCTTTTTGTCTGTTTCTATATATTTTTTATTATTGTTGATCTTCAAGTAAGAAAGATTTAGATGGACAAATTCATTTTAAAAGTAAGCCCAATCAGATTAAATAAATCAAAATTTTCCGATTATATCTTTCTTACAAGTATTAATAAACTAAATCTTCGGCCACAAAAAAAAACCAAAAAAAAGTTACGAACAAGCATATAAACCCATCGAAATGAAATAGCTTTGGAAATTAAAAATATTCTTTTTTAAATCCCGTAATGCATTAATCACACAATTATGATCTTAAAACGTTAAATAGAAAAATTTGCGCTCATCAATTTAACTTAAAAATTTAATTAAATATGTTTATGCATTATAATTTCGAATGAGCGAATATCTACGAATATCGCAGCACATGTTGATGTCAGTTTTACAATTATTTATAAAGAAAAGAATTTTGTGTAATATAAGATCTGTATTTTTAATTTTAAATTGAACTTTATCTGATAATTCTTTCTATCTGATGTTGCCAATAAAATATTCTCAACACGTTGACTTCATAATACACGTTTGGCTATGGGTCATTGCTAAAAGTCGAAGGTCACAACTGAAAAGAGGCACGTGTCGTGGAAAAGCTAACCAGTTCGGAAAAAGAGAGGGACTTTCTTTTTGTTCCGCGGACATTCCTCAGACTTTAACTCTCAAGAGCACGCGTATTGAAGCTCTAATGAAAGACAGACAGACGGACGGGTGACATTCATCTAACTGACTAAATGGATTCGATGTTTTTTCTTTTGCTGTTCTTTACCCTACCTTAGCATTGGTCTCCTTCTACACATGATTTTTATTGAGAGATCCTGAAGTTGGGAAATTGGGAAAAAATTCCGTAATGATAATTTATTGAAAACTCGCTGTTTAGATATTAAAACATAACATATGATCTTAGCAAAACGCAAATCTTCTCATTTTTTCCCCCTGATATATCATCGGCCATTCCAGAGATAGCACCTGAAAATATGCTTTTAGTACCCCTGAATGTACATATACATACACAATATACATATGGTCGTTGTTTGGAAATCCCATTATGACGAAATAAAGACATACTTGGCTCATTTGTGTCTTTTTTAGTCTTATGGATTAAGTTACGAAAATATATTATAATGCATATATATAAACAAACATCTGTCTAAAATATAGTATGAACGGTCCTGAGAATCACCTTAAAGTTCAGTGCAAAAATAATATTGAAATGACGTTGAACCCTCAAATCAATGTGAATTTTCTGTATATAAGTACGACGTGACGATGAAGTGTCCAAGCTTCTTCCCAAGTTGTGAGTATAATTTTCTTATTTGTTTTTAATTATTCTTGTCTTCCTATTAGCTTTCCTCCATACAGATTATTCAATTCTCGATAGCTTGTGCATTTTTATTCTCTAGCAAAAAATATATTTCTTTTCATTGTTTTCATTTCCGTACTGTTTTAATGTTTTTGTACTTGTGTTTTTTTTTTTTTTTTTTTGGTTTTCCTATAAAGAATTTCTCCTTTGAATGTATTTTCTTGTCCATTCTATTATCTTAGTTGTTGACGTGCAAATTGGAGGCGTTGCATAGTGTTTTTATTATGTACCTTAAAACTTCCTTCAAAATGTAAAGAATGCAGACAACAAAGAAAGAAAACCAAAAGCACTATACTTTACAAGTAGGTCTGTGTTTAAGCACAAATAAAGAAAAGGAAATTAAATGAAACGATATACTTTTTACGGAATAAACTCTTACTTTAAGCTAAACGAAAAAGATATTAATAATAAAGAAAATGGAAAACATCTTAGGAGATAACTAAATGGTTCAAATAAACAAATTGTTGGTAGTTTAGTATATGTCATAAGGCAATGTGCTTATGTTCTCATTGGTATCGACAGGTAAAGGATTTCTCTTGAAAATTATTTCAATTGCAATTCGTAGATTAGTTTAGATAATATAGCACAAGCAGGCGGTACCCGACATGCTGAAGGTTAGGTCGCTTAGGGCTTGCCATCAAGGCGTACATAGAGAAAGCATTGTCATTAAAAAATGAATTTTCATGATTGTTTCTGAGCTTATTGTTATTAGTGTATTGACATCAAAAAAAGAGTATGCAGAAGTTTAAATTTATAAGACAGTTATAGAGTTGCCAATTTTTGAAGTCTTATAGATGAAGTTTTGGTAATTAGCGTCCACGATAATTAGAAAATTTAAAAATCAAACAATTAAAACTGATTAGCTAAATAATGTACAGAACATAATAGAAATCAGTTTAACAAGTGATTTGATTCCACTTTTGTAAATATTCAATAAAGAAATACTTTTCAATCGTTACATAAGTACAACTTTTTATTTAACGAAAACTCAAAACATTAGTTACTTTTTATAAGAGTTTCATAAATAGAAATTCTTTAGAAAAATCATAACTATTATACATCAAAGAACTTTGAAATACTTCTCTAAATTCCCTCTCTGCGGAAATGTTTCTTTTTGTGTAATTGAAGATGAGTTAACTTCATATTTAAAAGCCTTTAGAGACTTTTCTTTTTCAATTATCTTAATGAATGTTCCCGGGCAAAATTGTTTCCTCTAATTTTCACTTTTGTTACGTTTTTATACTAATTAGTCTTACATGCATAAGTTGTGTTTGGCTGATTTCATATGTGCAACAAGGAACCACTCCTTTTATTATAATCCTTATCTCGCATAACTATTATTAACACCATCTCATCTCATCTCATATTCCGCACAGCATCATCATCATATCACTAAGAGTATTCTCATATATGCATTTTGTTCCTTCTAGATAAGTTGTTGCTCTCGAAACTAGGTCATGTGCACATATTTACATGAATACGCAAAGGCATATTAACAGCCTTAAATGCTTTTCACACATTGTCAAAATAAATAAGGTAAGAAGTTTCATATTCTCAAGACAAGCCTCCTCTGTATGTTTGCCTTTGTGCCTGTGTCTGTGCTTGTGTATGTTTTTCAACAACTGCGTTAAGTCAGCAATGAAATGAGTCAAGTTTATGTCTTTTAGAAATATTGCGTAAAGATGCTTAATACGCTATGTGATGATGCAGATAAATTCGTATAATTTATCTCTATTGCTAAAATAACAAAATGGAAAACCGGAGAGAAACTTAAAGATGTTAAAAACATTAATACCAACAAAAAGTGTAAAAACTTTAATTTTGTAAGTTATTATCATCAAGTTTATAGTAGACATGTTCCTCTTATTGTTGTAAACTAGTTTAAGTTGCCTAGAGAGAGAGATAGAGAGAGATAGAGAATCTTTTGTTATTTTAATACAGATTTATATATATATATATATATCTATATATATATGCGAAATATTTTGAAATTTCAAAGTAATTTGATGCAGCATTTTGTTCAAATTATGCTAAACTACTTAGTGTTATTAGATTACATGGATAATCTTTAATATAATTAAGGCATTAATTTAATGCGTTCAGAATTTTTCGTGCTACAGATCCGAATTATTTAGACTGAATATATTTCCAAATCACGAAATATTTCATTTATTGCGGCATAAAAGCTTGTCGAAAATGTATTAATCTTAATTTTGTTATTAACATGAACACGTACGGTATAGTTATATAGGCGGATAGGTAAAATAAAATTATCGCTGGAAATAATTAGTAAGAACAACTTTTTCTTTATTCGATTAAATCTACAACTAAATGGGGAAAATGAAGTTTATTGTCTAAATCGAGTCTTATTCACTTATCTCGTATGCCTGTCTCGTATAAACATAAGATATAAAAAAGTCACTTAGCCCTATATAGCGCAGAACAATAAGTTTGCAGGACATTCGCCACACTACTTCGGAAGTGAGAGCACGAAGCATTGGTATTAGCATTTCCCCCTTTTGGAAGCCCAGCCTATATATATACTTCATTATTCAGTTCCCCACCACGCTCTTTAAGTAAACATAGCCAACACGAAACACTATAAGGTAAATGAGTCAAAGTAGATCTTGCTTGGACTATAAAAATTTAGCTTACACATCTTAACTTCAAATTTTCAATACTTTCTGGAGTATTATACAATTTTTCTTTATATTCGCGAAAGAAATAGCTATAGCCATGCTCTCAACCAGCTATTACTGCTCAGATTCACAACCTCTGCGTCAGGAGAATGTTTTCAACAAATACTAATGAACCCCTCCATAGTAACACAATTATATGGAAAAAAATTCGTCGCTCAGATCTCTTCCGTTGGGCTTTCTGTAAACGCCCTCCAATTGCCGGAAGGTATCCAGTGTTCAACTAGCTACGCAGGTGTGCGAACTGATCTTTTTCTCTTAGCCGCTTATGAATCCATGGCTAACACGGTTGACATTCGCCGTTTGGGAATAGCTCTATGTTGTACTTACCACTTGATACTTTACCCTTTAATTAGAAGGGCCTTTTTATAGTTTATAGTTTCGTTTATGAACCCACGGTTAACACATACGGCAAAATACGCCACTTCACGTCCTGGTGTATTTACGTTCACCAGTTACAAGAGAGCAAAATAATGAAACATACTTGTTTTAGAAGGGTTTATTATCGTGAATTTGGTTCCGAAAATTATCAAGTGAGTAAACTCAACTTCATTTAACGACGCATGTGCTGGTGTACACTTCCCCAGTCACGAAAAAGTCAAAGAGTGGGTGAGAAAAGCTGGTATCGTCCGAATTAGTAAAGGACAGAAAGACCAAATGGTTACAATTAATCGATATAAATATATGTTATTATATCGAACGGTTTCAAGAAAAATGAGTAAAGAAATTTCTATAATGCAAGCCGTTTACTTTCCTTGTCCAGTAATTTGAACCCATCGATTTTCAAAAAAAACTTTAATTTTTATATAACTCAGATCAATATACTTCACGATACACGATCACTCCTTAAACTTGCCAACCAAATTTCCTTGATATTATCGAGAGTTTCCGGAGAGAAAATTTGAAGAATTTTCTTCTCGATTCAATTACTCAGATTCATTTACATTCTCGACCCAACTTATCCGTTATGCCGTATGAAGAGATCGATATCGCTATGTTTGACTAACAATTTATCCGAGTAAATTGTTTGAACTGAGATTGTTTCATGCACATATGATGAGCTTACTTTATGTGCTTTAACATCGCTTGAGAGTTGGCATTCTTCATAATCTGCGTTACTCACAAACATTGCAAATTCCTTTGCAATATTGGCTAGTATTTGCAACTTTAGTTAAATTAGGTTTTAAAATATAATTTAGTTTTTTTTGGAAATTTCCTTAATTCTTACCGAATATCAATATTGTTTGCACATTCATTGGGTTCAAATACCAGCTGTCAAAGTATACTCAATGCAAACTATTACGATTTATATTAGGGGAGAAACGCTATGGTTACATCATGACGAAGAAGCTTAATACCTTTCAGTTTACATATGCAACACATAATACCGTTTCTTGCATTTATTGTTTACATCATTAACCCTATGAACGTGTTTGTATCGCCTATTGTAGGTTGAAAGTTATTTAAGTGATTTCTTCCTCTCTATCCTCTTTATGGCATACTAAGGTAACATCATTTTACTGTTACATTCTACTGTGCCATAATCACGTACAATCGCCTACGCACTGATTCGATTCATTCGCAAACAGTAAACCAAAGCTTAAATTTTTATGATCTGTCAGAGGATGGTGCTCCATGAGAAGAGAAACTCAGAGCGAGAATGTAAATGTAAAGTGCAGCAAAGTGTGTTGTTACGGACAAAATGTGATTTCAAAATTCAATCTCTCGGCCATGACACGCATATTGTATATATATACATAACATGAGCAGGACTATGTAAGCAATAGAGATTTTCAGGTTCTTTTGATATTATGTTTGATTAAGAGCCAATCTATATGGTTATTATGCACACAAACACAGGCACTTATGGGATTAATTTTTTCCCTAACGCTACACCATCAAAATGCATATATATTTACTGTTATGCATGCATATATGTGCAGTATGTAATAGTGTTAGTCAACAGATTTATATGATTTTAAAAGTGTGTTAATAGCTTTGTTAAAAAAAAAAAGAAGAAGAATAACAAATAAATATTTGAATGCATAACTAAAGCCAAAAAGTAAATATTTGCAAATAAAAAAAATCAATATATTTTTTCCTAAGCATTAAATATTTTTAATAATTTCTCTATGCATAATATGCGAAAATAGTTTTATCCTCCCATTATTTATTTATTTATTTTTTTTTCATTATTTCGTTATTCTTCTTTGTTTAGTCAACTAAAGCATTTGTTTTAAAAAGGACCCTTTTATATGCCATAAAATTGTCCTAAAATTGAAATACTCGCCACACAAAACACAAGTCAAATTAATTTAATTTGAGTTGAACATTTCGATACCTTATCACTAGGTCCTTTTTTATTTGTAGAGCAAAAATTATTGTATTTGATTTAAAGGTCGAAATAAAGAAAATTCATATCTAAGCAAACCAAATCGAAAGTCATTTCAAGTGGTTCGAATGCATATAAAACATCGGGAAATTAAATTAACTCTTTTTGTTGCATATTTTACGTGATTTCGTTTTATGTCATTTCGATTTATTTTCTTCTTTTTGCGCAAAATGTAAAGAATAAATTTTAATAGTTTATTGAAACATCGTTGAGCCCTCGAATTTATTTATAAGTTTTCGGGCCACGAAAGAATTGCATAGTGGAAGAGGTATTTCAAATTGGGTTTGGAAATTATCTAAAACTCGGGAAATATAATTGAAAGTTAAGGTGCAGAAAATAATTTAGAGGATTCAAAAATAATGATTGTGATATTAAGATACGAATTTCCAGAACTATTGCCGGATGAGGCGACTTTTTTTTTACTTAAAATATGTAATTGGAATAAAAAGTGATGAATTTGAAAAAAAAAAGAAGTAAGAAAGTAGAAAGTAGAAGGGAGAAAGGAGAAGGAAGAAAGAACAAAGGGGAAAGCAAAGAGGAGAAAGAAGAAAAAGGATAAAAGAAAGAAGGAAAGACAAAAAAAGAAGAAAAAAGAAAGGAGAAAGATGGAAAGACAAAGAAGAAAAAAGTAGAAAGGAGAAATACAAAATAAGAAAAAAGAGAAAGGAGAAAGGAGAACGAAGAAATCAGAAAGCAGAAAGAAGTTAAATTTAAATTTAACTAGCAAAGTCACAAACCAAAAAGTTAAACCGATTAACAGAGGTCTGTCAATTAAAGTCTAGGAAGGAATGAAATTATAGTTAAAATAGAACTAATTTGGAATTTTTTTTTGAACGAACAACACGTAAGATTTCTTAGTAAGGTAAAATTCTATACATGAATGTTCGGAAAGTCAATTGCCCCTATATTGCTATATAGACAAAGCAATTTTAGAGCAAAATTTAATACGTGCTATACATCGTTGGAAGCGCTATGAAATAAATATTCACGCTATATGAATTTCATTTTTTTGCTGTACTTGGCTTGGGCAAAAAGTCTAAGCAAAGTGCTGGTTTTTCAATCCCTTATTTGGCATACCAGAAACACTTCATACGAAAATTTACCAAAATAAAAACGAAAACTTACGTCTTGTTTAAAAAAATTCCAAGTTAGCCCTATTTTAACTACATTTTGATATAAATCCTTCTGAAACTTTGCTTAATAGTACTCCACTAATCGCTTAACGGATTTCTGTTAAAATTTTTGGTTTGTGATTTTGCTAGTTAAATTTAAATTGGAAGACTCTTAAAACTTTAGACAATTTTCATGACTCTAATAGATCGAACGTAGAAAAGTTTAAAGATTTGAAAGTTCAAGAGATGTGTTTGAAATACAATACAAATACAAAGATGACAAAGAAAGCATTTCTCCATTACATTGTCGCTATGTTATAGGTATTTGCCTTAAACCGAACTAAGATTATCGTACAGAATAATATTAATATAGACCAACGGTATATTCTTCTCTATAAGATGATGTTTCGCATTTCATTTCGAAACTACTGAATTTACTGAAAAAATCATTAAACGAAAAGTAAAAAATGACAAACAAGCGAAAGAGACCACAATAATAATAAATAATAAATAAAATAACTATTAAGCGGAGGAGAAGAAATAACACATTCAGGTCATAAAACCGAAATAAACCGATTTTTACACTCATAAATTCTTGATGCAACTGCCTAAATATTAAAACTAATATGCTCTCTTATATGGTGAGGTTCAATAAATAATTCAAAAAGTTTTCTATTCTTTATTTTTTTCCCACAACTATAGCTGTTAAAAGTTATATAAAAAATGAAAAAAAAAAAAATAAAGTTTTAAAACTCTTTTGATTGTATGTACAATAAATTAATTGGCTATTGTATGCTGTCTATTGTGCACTAGAAAAAAAAAAACAAAATGTCGCCTATTGTATACGAGAAGAATGTACATTCATCCAACCATACATTTTTATAGAAGAGGCCAAGTTTAAATAAATGTTAAAGGAAATCATGATAGAGTTGGAGGAAAAACCAGATTAAAAATATTAAAGAACGTTACGTCTATTTCGAAAAAAATATTAAATAACCAAACGTTAACAATGAAAGTCGTTTCGTTACTGTGCTTACGACACATTCCTCCAAATTGGGAAATTTTTCATATATCATTTTTTTGGTCTTACGTATATAAAATGAAGAAAGGAGTAAAGTTCGACTTAAACTGAATAATATTCAGCATTTACTTAATTGTTTTTTCCTTAGTATAAAAGCATAGAAAATAAACAAAAATATATCCGAAAAAAAACAAAATATATCCGAATAAAATGTATTGCATTGTCAATGTATGAACGAGTAGGAGTATAAAGGTAAACCGCCTATAGTACAACGATGATATAGCATATAGAGTAAATGGCAGCTTTAAAACAAAATCTTAAATGCAAATATGCCGCAATACGTAACCTATATAATTTATAACGAAATAATCCCAAACCATACATACATGTTGAAGTCTTTTAATAAGAACTATTGTAGAGTAAAATATTTAAAGCAAAGTAGCCGCGAAGAGCCGTTTATTTAAAGTTCTGAAAGATCCTACATGGCTATAATATAATAAGAAAACAACTCACCGATAGCAACATTAGACTAAGGCAGGAAACGCAGACTAATTAATTATTGAATTTGACTAAACTTTTATACTAAAATTTATATGTCCTTCGAAATGAACTTTCATGGTTTGCAAACATTTGCAATTTAAATGGTATGATACCATTGTGCCTTGTAAAATAACATAAATGTTCCAAATATTATACAGATTCGTTTACAAAACATGGTTCTAATTTGTAAATAATAACATCACCCATACAAAATTTATATAAATTCTCTTTATGAATATATTCCGACGTGTATACAAAACACATTAATATGCAAATATTGAACTAAGCGATAATAATAATATATTATTGTAAAATTTTATGCACAAAGCGCCGAACAGAAATTTTTATAATCACTATTTATACCTAATAATATAATAAAATTTTCAACTTATAAGGCAAAGAGAAATAAACTACATCAAGCGTCCTGTAAAGGACATGTATTTTAGTCATTAAGAGATTCTAACTCAATTTAATCACATGCGTTTAACGATGCGACACTCTGTCTGCCTCTGTATTGAAACTCTTTAACTCTTTAAATTTGCGATAGAAACTTATTGTACTGTAATTTAGCAATTCTTCAATTCCATAGTTTATAATTTAAAACGAAATATTTCTCTAGGAACTAAAACAAGGAAGGATAACCCAAAAAAAATTTAAAAATATAATAGAAAAAATAAATAAAAAGTTGCGACATTGCATTAGACGTAAAAAATACAACAATTTTCTTGGAACAGCCTAAAAAAGGGGCTTTCTGACAACATTTTTAGGATAGAAGAAAAGTCAATACTTATATTTATTATTAGCCGTCTATTTAAATATCATATTTAAAAAAAATATTGTTTTTGAAAAATATTAAAAAATTTCAGCATCGCATCCAATCTCCGGACGCATATGTAGATCAGGGGTCTCTCAAACACACACAGTCTAATTGGTCAAATTAGAATTTGAAAAAAAAAATACTTTTTATCTACGTTTCTACATCTGGAGAAGTTCGTAAAATTTCTTAGTTATATTGATTTTCGTGCGACTGATGAGCATTGTAAAGAAAAAATTAAATTTTTGGCGAAAAAAAAACACTCTTTTATTTATAAAAAATATTTATAACTCAACTTACCGAAAAACTTCTTTCCTGTTTTCCTCGGAAATATTGTCTTAGAACGATGTAATGAATAAAACCAAAATTATTTAAGTTATCGACCTTGCGCGTTATTTTGAAAAATAAGATTTCGAAAAAAAACTTGAATATGAAATTTTGGAATATGTTCTAAACATGTTTTATTATTACAGTAAACTTTTTGTTATTTGGTTCTATTAGCCTGTAATACCAATTTTTTACCGTGGATAGGAGGAGGTATTCCGACAAATATTTTGCCTAAAAATAATGGTAAAACTTTTCGATGTAAATCTTTTTATATCAAGTTTTCTTTAAACAATTTTAAACAAATTTTATTTACTCGTTTTACTTTTTCGTATCTAATATTAAAGGTGTAGATATATTTTTATTTTCTCAATAATATCTAAATACTTGTGAAAAAGAAAGAAAAGCTTATCGGTTTTCATCTTAAGACTTTACATGACAAAGATTAAAATTTCTATGTTGAATCGTCTTAGTAGAATTACAAAAAAAAAAAAAAACAAAAAAGAAAAAATATTTGACACTTTTGTTTAATTTAAGACCTATCTCAAGTTTTATAAAATAAATAAATGTTTAATTCACTTACTCTTTATGTGTATGCCTTTTTCTTTTTGAAGTACATTATTTTTTATGAAAATACATTTGAAAACAAGAAATAGTTTTCCCCGATGCTTAAAGTTTGTATTGAGAAAAACTTTTATTGAGATGAGTTTTTAGAAAGTTTGTTTTATAATCTTATACCAAAAGAGAAAAAAAAAAGAAAAAAAAAAACAAAAGCAACCAACTAAAAAAGATTCACTCATTTTGAATCGAATTTTGAATAACCGTCTCCTCGATTAAATATCTGAAAAATCACTAGATTTGCCGTTAACAGACAAAAATCAAAATCGACAAAAGATCAAGTCAATTAACGCTAGATTTAAGGTACCATAGAATACGTAACGAACAGTTCTGGTTTAAATGGTTAACTTTTAATAAGTAATTTTTTAAAGTAACTATAGATGCCGAGTAAGGTTATAAGTAGTATATATCCACTTGCATCATTCTATTTCAATAAAAAAAGTAGAGCAAATAGAATAAAGGAATACGCGAACCAAGAACCGAACACTTAACACTCTTGTAATGAAAATGACCTTAATTTTTTAAAATGTATGCCTTGATCTTCATTTCATTTTGTTACAAACGGACTGATAAAATAAGCATATCTCTAACATTGAGTAGATTTTATAAAAGTGGATTTATTTGTGCGTTATTTGAAGAAACGAGAAAAAATAGAAACAAGATTCGCGTAAGCAAATGTCCTCACTTCGCTTTGTTTAGAACGAATAGTGAATACTCTGCACACAAACATAAATAAACAGAAGTATATATGTATGCGAAAATTGATAATATAGTTACTATTATAATTCAAGGTTAAGGTATTGAATACAAATGTTGATTTGAAAATAATTTAAATTCAAATCCTAGAAAAATTAGATACAAAATATTAATAAAAATTAGAAAAAGAGCAGCATAGACATGTGCGCAATCGCACGACTTTACAGCTTGATTCGTCTACGTACAGTTAACGACTCTTTTTGTTTCGGTTTTTTTTCTGTCAAGTTCGCTCGTTCGTTCTCTTTTAAATGTTCATTCTTTCCAAATTTTATACTGGGTCTCTCTCTCTCTCTCTCTGGCTTTAAAAACAGTCCTGATTTTTAGCATAGTAAAGTCTTTGGATTTTTTCGATGGTAGTAGTAGGTCTAAATGATATATTTTGTATTAATTCTGAATAGATTTGATGTCCTTTGATTCTAAGTAACGCAAAAGGGATAACAAATTTAGTTAACCATTATTCACTATTAATAGTTGGCAGAGAAAATCTGATATCGACAGAATGTTTATTCAAAAAACTTTTAGTCTTCAAAGAAAATTTTATAAGTTTCCATGTAGATGTGTTCGCGATTACAATACAATGTCCTTTAACACTATAAAGTGTTGTTTAGTAATTGCGATTGAATTACGTCCTAACATAAATTAAAAACTATAAAATATTAATGGACTGAGGTAATTTTAAAAGATATATACGTTGTGTTGCAAAAGTATTATAAAAGTTGTTGTTGTTGTTGTTGTTGCTGAAATTTGATTGATTAGCGGAGTTTGCATAACTTTTTTCAATCTTTCATTTTTCGGTGAAGTTGATGTTATCTTCAAATACGTTAAGGATGTATCTAAACATTCTCTATTATAATATACGAGCGTTCATAAATTGAATAAAATATTCAGAATCTGCAGAATATTGCTCATGTTTTTAGATCTAATATTCTCTTAGTAACAAAGTTCTTGAATTGTTTTCTTGGAGGTTTGTTTATCCTGATAAGAACTTGATTAACTATTAAACAAATGTGTTTCAAACGAATTTATTCAGGCAAGAAACTAAACTAGAAACTTCAGCAAAATTAACATAAACTAAACTAAACTAGACAGCGTCATATTGGTTCACACTTTAACTCAAAAACTAATTGCTTTTAGTAACACTGCTTACACGGATAGTTTTAATAGAAGATGCCCGGCTTTTTTTTTTGAAAAACTTCCAATATTAATATTTTCAAAGAGTTTTTATAGTTTAAAAAAGTTCACATTTGTCATAGAAAACTTTTTTAATTTTTAAAATAACTTTAAGTTTTTTCTTTTCAATATTTCATTCATTTCTTATTTTTCCATTATTTAGTAATTTTAACAATGCTTCGTTAAGCAAGCGTTTAACAGTTTAATGAAAGCTTCACGTACAACAAAAGCATATACTTAACTTGTAGTTGAAAGCGTAAAGTGTTTGTATATAAAATAGACAACAAATTAAAACGCAGTATATTTAAAAGTTTTTCAATTAAGTTTTACACCGTGAGTAGGGGCAGCCAAGTTTGCAAACTCTCGTAGTGCTTACATGCTAGCATATACGTCGAGCCTGAAGAGCCTGAAGTACGATTATTTTTATAAAATATGCAGAATGAAAGCAAAGAAAACTGTGTTCATTTTTTCGAAATTGTACAAAAAAAAAAAAAAAATTAAAAAAAAAAATAATAACTTGCTAATCTCGGCAGTATCAGGCTGTATTATGAGGTACTTCCAAGAGAATACCCGGAAAAAAAAAAAAAAAAAAAAAAAAAAAATGAAAGAGTAAGAAAGAATACATTTTTATAGAAGCTGACGTTATTACATAAAACTTTCAAATTATATGATATGATAGGTCTTTCCATATAGAAGCACTAATAGTTTTCGCCGTTTTCTATCACAATTTACGAAATTATTCTCAAGCAACGGTACATTACATTTTTTTCAAAACATTACCCCCTTACTAGCTATTATTTCTTTCATCTTTTCGGCAAAAAATAAGTGTAGTAAGGGAAAGACTAATTGAGCTTGGGGGCTTTGCGAGGAAAAGCGAACTTTTTCTGTTATAAGAACGGAAGTCCCATTCGGCCAGACAACAAGCAATCAATTGCAATCAGTGTTAACCACTGCGTGTCCACTAATTTCGAGTTAGTCCTTCTAAAGTTTCCCAAATCGAATATCATCACACTGAGGACAGCTGATGATAGTATGAATTTTCATATATTACGAATATTATGAATTTTCATTATTATCGTCCCATTTTCATCACTTATTGTGGGTAGCGCTGACTCCGTTTAATTGAAATAAGCCATAATACGTCATACCCAGGTGACTCGCCCAGATAGTATCATCATGTGTACTCAGCTTTACCATCCAGGTCGCCTAGTCCGCGTCATGTTGTTTTGTGCTTTGGATATCGCAACATAATCACTGTTCAATACAAATTTTCCCTAATTTAGACTTATTCGGCACAAAACTTGACATTTCCACACAAAAAAATGATGTGCTGCTGATATGGAGTCAGTAAGACTTTAAGGTTACGTTCCTACTAAATAACCAAACTTACAATATTACGTTTTTTATCTGACAATTTCAACAAAGAACCCTAGGGCACTTATTCGGCGTTTTCCGATATAGATGCATCTGTATGGAGAATTTTTTCCCATATAGATCTGTATGGAGAATTTTTTCCCATATAGATGCATTTTTCGTGTGAGCAAGGAAGTAATATAAATATATTTTAAAAATCATTACTCTATATATATCACGCAAGATTTTATTCAAGCAATTTGTAAAATCATGTGTTATTTAAAGAGGTTGTTGTATACAAATTCAAAAATCTTAATTAATTTTACTAAATACCATAAAGACGTACAAGAAAGTAATTCGCGTTCAATGTTCGAACGTTCAATTCGTCAATAATGAATTCTTTTTACTGCACAAAAGTTTTCATTTATTAACTCTTCTGTAGCATAACACAACCTGAATTTAGCTCTAAATTAAATGATATATATTTTAGCCTTACACAAAATTTCTACACAATTTCGGAGTTTCAATTGCAAAAATGTTGATCTAATCTTTGGTAGGATGGTGATATTCGTTCGTTTGTAAGCCGATGAAATGTTAGAAAATTGCTTTGATTGATTTGCTTCACTTTTGCTTGCGTTTCATTAACCCCCTTTCCAAAAGAAAGGGTTCTTTTATCTTAACTGTTATCATTGTATGCTAATCTTATGTCAAAAGATTAATGAGCAATAAGAAAACAGAAAACCTGTTAGAGATCACATTAATATCTAGAGCATTTAAAACTATTGTTTCATAATTTCAAAATCCAAATCTTGCCTCGTAAAAGTTCATTCAAATTTCAGAAATGCAGCATTTGCTTTAAGGGCGCATATCTCAACCGTTCTATTTTTTTCCTAAGGATATAAATAATCTGAATAAATGAAATATCAAATATATAGAAGAGGAATAGAAGCAGTGAAAGAAAATAGAAATAGATCTTGGCAGATTTTTTCTTTAATTTCATACAACATTCTAAGTGTAGTACAGTTTACCAATACGTGTGAACACTTCAAAAAAGTTTATTGCTACAAATGCATATAAGAAGTATAAATAATAACAAGTAAAACTCATTCTGTACACTATGTAATGGAAAATCATGTTTACAGGTCAGCGTAAGAGTGTACAAACACTTTTCATTAACATTTCATATATTAAGTATAAGCTTAGAAAAGTCCGGATGCGATCCATTACGTATTTTTAGTCGATTTCCTCCTCTTTCTCTTTTTCTCTAAGTATAGAAATAAATACTAAAGTTCGTATAAACGAATTAGAAAACACGAAAATATGTATTTGGCAACAATATTTGCAGTGGCGAAGATGATGCTCTTAAATGTACGCGGGCTAGCGCGTTCGCTTCGCGCGCATGCATGTTTGGTGTTAGAACAGAATAAAAATAGAAATCAATAAATACTCTATCGCTAGATTAATTTACGTAAGAATAGCATGCGCGAGAGTAGAACAAAGAGATTCATAAGCAAGAGCAATCGAGTTTGGTGTTAGAATAGAATAGAAATAAAATACAATTAATTTCTGTATCACTAGATTAATTTGCGTAAGAATAGCATGCGCGAGAGTAGAACAAAGGGATTCGTAAGCAAGAGCAATAAAGCAATCCTTTCTTGTAGCATTATGTGTAATGCAAATAAAATGATTTTAATGATTGATAAGATGTCGTCGATTGGCATACTTATTACTATCATCTATTTCTTTTCTTAGGAAAGGATCCCATCATCTTAATGCATCTGCAATTAAGGTCTTTTAGTAAAATTGATCGTTCACAAAAAAGGGAATTAAAGAAAAAAAATTTTCTTTGACATGAGATTTATTCTATGAATTATTTTTCATGCAATTGACCACGTGTGTCCGTAAAGTGGCTATTTGGGATCCATAATAATACCGATAGCACCGTTTAAATGGCTATTCTTTATATCGATATTAGGTTATAGCGTTATTCTGGCTCCACCAATTAACTCTAACCCCCTAGGCTAGCCATCAATCTGATTGATGTTGTCTGATGTTATGATAGTTAGATCAAGGCCATCTTTGCTTCGTGATAAGTCTATAAGCTGGTCTTCCACATTAGTCTTGTGACTTCGATCTCAAGTGATCAAGTACGCAAAGCTTTATCAATAGAAAATTTATCAGCATTATCGTTCTTCACATCCCCATGTTCAACACACTTAACATACATAGGGTATCGGACTCTCCAGGTCCTTTTATTTAATGTCCATAGCAAGGAGATTATTAAGAAAAGAATAATGCGTCACTACTTTTAATGCAGGATAAGTAGATGATTTTGAAACCGTTTTATTTAATAACCATATTAAAGGGATTGTTAAGCAAAAAAACTAATTTGGCACTTTCTGGTGTACGCGATATTTAATGTAGTATGGCGTCGCATTCTATACCCCAAAGCTTTTTCTTATCAAATGGATTGTTAAGGAAAACACAATCCATCGCTTTGTAGCGCCCCCTTAATCGAATATAGAGAATATCGATTGAAAATTTCCCTTCTGACCCTTATTTTTGTATATACACAAAACATACATGTTACACATGGTATTATCATCGTAAGTGAAGGTGTGTACAAAATTTCATGATGATTGAATATATGGAAATGACCGAAATATGAATTTAAACTTTTCATGTTGACAGGAAGGCTTGTTAAACAATGGCCTATAAAATGGTAAAGTATTCCAGCGACAATACTTCGCGTGCGTGTAATTGTATTTTCATACTTTATGAAATTAAATTCATTTAAAGTGATAACAACGTGTATTTCGGACAATGAAAAAAACACACTTTGAAACGTGATGTTACGTATGATTACTTCAAATCCCTGTTATTGCTAATATTCCTTCATTAGGTTCTTATCACGAGTAATTGATTTTGAATAACGTAGTATTTTACTTAGAAAATCCTAAAAGCTTTTTATATAAAATTATTTACTGTTTTAAAGAAATATTGACTATGCCCTACTTAAGTTTATATAAAATTTTACTTCATGTTATCGTCAACTTAGTTAAGATCAAGCTCAAACTAAGCGGTGAGAATGAAACGTTTATCTCAAGGATAATGTTAAGCAAATAAAACTAGGCCTCCTTGCTTCCCATTTGCCACGAATGGTTTGCCACTTTGAATTTTTTGCATAACAATAAAGCTATTTGGAATTCATCGATTGAAATGCGTTCGAAAGCCTATAAATCTTAAAGAAACATAATTCTTTCATATACAAACTACATCGAAGTAAAGAGCAGAAGGGAAAGGCAGATTGTGTACACATGGATGCTAACATACACGTTTATGTAGAATATCTATTACACATATGTGTGTCATGAATGAATAAATCTGTTAAGTTCAAGGAATTTTTTTATTGCTTGACAAACAATGGCCATGATTTTGTTCGTCCATGTACATGTGAAAATATGTATTCTTTTTGAAATTTTTGGTTAAGAAAATATTCATGTGAATAATTTTATCGAATTTCATTCTTTCCTTTGAATATAAAGTTAGGTTGCTCTTGAAAATAATTTATGACTTAAATGTAGTCTAGAAATGTATAAAATTTCCCCTTAGGTATTTGATTATTTCGTTTCACTTTAATAAACGGGTTTATTAGATTTAAAATCTGATTTGAAATAGCGAGAAATATAATTGGAGGACCGACCCCTAAAGCTAAGCAAAAGTTAAATAAAATTAAGCTGGCTCTATGAATACGAATTGAACTCTCGTTAATTAATGAATTTAAAAAAGGCTGTGTGAAATTGATTGCTGGACCAGGAAGCATCGAGACAACTGAAGCAAGATCATCATGTAACTTCAAAAGTGAATCAAATTTTATACTATAATCCTACGCAAGAAGTACACCGTGAATTTTTACGTAACAAATCGAAATAAACCCCAGTAATGAAGATGGGTTTTTTGCTGACCAAAAAAGGCCTACAAAACTTGTTCACTCTCAAAGGATTTCACGGAGTCAGTTTCCAATATGAAAATCTCTGTTTTTATATATCGACACAGTAGATGAATTTTAGATAACTTAAAACATTGACAACACTTTGTCTACATAGACCATAGCCCATAAGCAAGAAATATCGGAATTTACAATAAACTAATCAATGATTGGTCATATTTAATCCATTGTAGAAAAATTGTTAAAAAAAATTCATTTCATTTAATTCGAAATTGAATCGATCGAATACCTTAGAGAACAAAAAAAATTAAACGTAAGCTTTATTTTGTGTGCTACGCATCTAAATGTATTTTTTGATTTTTCAACAGAAAACACAGAAATATTTTCAAACACCGCATAAAGTTCAAAAATACCCTTCAAAGACCCTATAAAGTAATATATCGATCAATAAGTCCCGGAAATAAATAAATACAATACAGTTTTTTACAAGATTTAACTTTATTCACCAATATAGACTCGTTTAAAAGTAATATACATGACCAATGTGACCCTTCTCCAATATTTCTTATAGAACGCTTGGTCAAAACGAGCTACAGTTTTCTCAATAACCTCATTATTTGATCCCAACCTTCTTGTCTGATGGAACTCTTTGAGAGGTTTTTTCATATTAAAGAGTAGTAAGCGCAAAGTTCATTTATTTTAGTAATTCATTAGATTAACTTCAAAGTCTTTTTATAGAAGTTTGGTTAAAGGTACAGTTATATGAAGAATAAACATAAATATCAACATTGTATTACAAGAATTTTATATCAGAAATCAATAAATTGAAAAATGATAATGCAATATTTAATCGGAGTTATTATTATATGAATACACAACATTTTAAAATCGATATCATCATCAGTTCCTAGGAAACACCACCCTTATCAATTTTTTCCTGGGCCAACGTCTACCTTTTCCTTCAAATATTAAATTTTTTTTTGTAAAATTACATCAGCAACGACCGTTGTTTCGATTGATGAAGAACATGGATCCTTCACATCTAGAAAACCATACTCCGATAGAATAATCGTGCATGCACGTGCACATATTGCGCACCATTTTTGGTGAAGTGTATTACAGTGCGTCATTGTGTTCATCTGAAACATTGAGTTAATGTTTCTTGTATTGTGTATCTAAGCTTTCACTGGCAGAAGAGAACGTCTTTGTATGACAATGTTTCATCCAACAAGATTCTTACATCTATTTCTAATAGAAAAGGAATTACTTGTGCGTATCAATTACATCTATTTCTCATAGAAAAGGAATTACTTGTGCGTATCAATTATACACAAGAAGTAAACTGTAATTATACGCTAAGTGTAGCCACACATTTCATACTTTTATTGTAATGATGCATCCTCTTATAGGTCTTGATAGTCTATAGGTTTTATCTTTGAAGTAAATGTTAAATAATAAAGTATTGAATTTATATTTACAATGACCGTACAAAACCCTGTTTTCACAAATATCTTAGAGAACTTGTCAAAATCAAAATGACTTTTATATGCAATAAATCAATAATTTTTCGTTTTGTTTTTTTATTATTTTGGATGAAAGAATAAAATTTAACCTCTTCAAAAATGAAAGAAAAATATAGGCCACGAGAAGAAAAAACACCTCCTTTGAACGTGGAATAAAAAAAATACGAAAATAGTAAAAAATCCACAGTTAGCATCCTTTAAGATTTTTCTGAAAATGTATATGTTATGCAACCCAAACATCCTTCTCGTGTTTGACGAGTAGTTATAACTTTGAATCTCCTTTTCAAAAAACTGTCTCTGTCCTGCATACCATAAGCAAGAATATTAAGTAATAAGTGTACAATTTTGTGTCTGCCGTTTTTCCATAGACGACTTTAGCGCTATATGGTAGTGCAAATAGACCGACGTAGACATCATGCAATAAACTTAGGAATTTGCCAACAGCCACATCAAATCATTAGACGATTTGTGCTTGCATGATAAAGTTATTCTCGATTAAAAAAATCTTACTTTACAAGTCAAAAACTCTTGTGATTTGAGGGAAAATTTGCTTCTGCTGCTTAATTCGGATGATGCGGTACTGCTAAATCCATACGAGCGGTGAACAATGATTCTGATGCGATACTCAAAGCACTAATAACCATGATATAGTCTAGACGAACACTAAGCATAGGCGATAAAGCTTAATACTCATGGAGATCTTATTTGGGGGGAGTCAGGTGAATGTGCTGTACGATGGTTTGTTCCAACCCCAATGAAACCATCATTAGGGAACGCTACGTAACAATTAATGAGGAAATTGGAACAAACAAGTGGGCCAAGCAATATGTCAAAAATCATGATATCGTGATTTTTCAGAAAGACAAAATTCGACTCCATATAGCAAAACTTTAACAGGAAACATTAGCGACTCTAACTTGGAATATATCACCTTTATCGCTATTATCAGCAGACATTACTTCTTCCGATTAACACTAGTTGCATTCGATTAGTGTTTGTCTGGTCGAATGTGGCTTCCATTCTTTTAAGTACAGGCAAAAAATAGGTTTTTTTTTTGCACAGCTTCAAAGCGCTAGTTGTCTTTCCCTTACGGAATTTGTATTTTATCTAAAAATGGTAGAAAGTAGTGGACAGCGACAGACAATATTTTTTGTCGAATGGTGGAAAAGAAGTCAGAGACAAAATTGGACGTCTAATATGGAGATTCAATCTGGACATGAAATGACTTTTATACATCCTTTGTCAAATTAGCGACAAAGACCGAAACAAGGTGAAACGCGATTTATCGTATCAGTGAGTGCTCTTTTTTTTCAAATTTATAACACATTCGAAGTTATGACTGATAGTTCAGGCGAAAGTCGTTAACGTTGAACCTATCTCTGAGTTGACTTTTTTTTCGACCTCGTCTACGTAATATTTATGAAATTTTTTACATTTTCTACATCTATTAATTCAATTTGCATTGTTGTTGTAAATATCACCTCGCAGGGTCTTATCTTGGCCAACATCATTTTCTTGAGAGCAAAATGATTTTCTAGAGTTGATTTCTTTGTGAACTTTAGAGTTTAAAGTTTACTTCAAAGATGAAAGAGTGTGAAGATTACGAATCAAGAACAGAGGAAAGATTTATTTTATTTCTGATATAATTTTTCGTCTAACAAAATATGCAATTTTTGAAGTTTGGTACTTGCTTCATTCACCTGAATGTTTTGCATTAATATTGTTTTATTTCTTCACCTATTTTTTCATTATTACATGATAAAGATGTATTTTTCTTTAAACAACATTTTTAAGATAAAAAATGTAAATATTTTTACGAATACTCATCTGGAAGGCAAAATGGGAATGTAAAGAAAGGAAACAATGGTGGTAGAGACCAACCTGATATAGAGTTTTAAGCTAAAGCCAGCGTTCGTTCGGAAAAAGTCACTAACACACACACATGTATATATTTATATAAACGCAAACTAAATCTTCACCAAGTACCGAAAATTATATACTTTTTCTTCTTCTTGCTTTTTTTAACAATTAAAAAAACTATAATCATGTCCTTATTCCCTTGACGAGCGCGAAAAATTTTGTGGCCTGTTGTTCTTTTCTGCCGTTATTTGCTGTGCTTTTTTGAAATCATACTAAAAGAACCGTACGTAAAGTATTAAATGTGCAAACGTGAATAAGCATTAGCGTAACTTGGCTACGGATTCCAGTTTAACACTAATTAGTGTAACATGAACTTCCTGTGGTAGAACTTCACAATAACAATAACGTGAAGAAAAACAGTGACGGTATTATACTTAAATAAGAACAAAAATTTTATAAGGTTAAGAACGAATTTTAAATAGCCGTTATATAAAACATTTTCGCGATTATTTTCTCTAATATACTATCTCGATATTTCTTATCGTTTTCAAGTTCTTTCATTTATTTTCATTAAATTTTAAAAATTCCGTTTAGTTTTCTCTAAGTAGAAGCATCAGATAGATAGGCATGCTTACAGGGCTCTATGTTGGTTAAAAAAAGCAAGTTTTGAAAAGTACTCACCGCAAGGAGGCATCATAAACCAATTACACAAAAGTTGTTAGTTTTTTGAAACATGGGATAATTGGCATCCGTTGTTGCAAAAGATAAAAAAGTATTACTCGTAGTTTAATCCAAATAAGTTTTTTAATCTTTTTTTTTTGAAAAATGCTCATTGAAAAGATAACCAATCAAGTCGACCAAATGTCAGCAATCAATTCAAAGGATTTTCGCTACAATTTTTTAGAGTCCACATGGCATAGCAATTATCCAAATCTAACCGCACTACATAATTGTGTACCGTAGTTAAATTCCTTTAATAATGACATCAAAAAAAAAAAAAAAAAAGAAACTCCCAAGTAAAGAAAATGTTCCTTTTCGTCAAGGCGACTACGCGAAAAAAGGGAAGAGACTGAATAAATTACTACATCGTTTCTCGTATTCTGTCATCGACATGGAATGAGACTTGCATATGCAAAGTTGTTCCATACGATAATATACCAACTTTGCAGCATTGTCGAAGCGAGTGTAATGCTCCTGCTGAAAGTAAACTGTTATCGTTACGGGATTTTCATGATAATGAAAATGAAATAACTGAGTTAACATAATCCAGCATCTGACAGCGAATACGGAGGAACGTTTCGCTCAAATCTGTAGAACATGTGAAGTTGTTTGGTTTAAAAGAGAAAATTCATGAAAGATAAAACATATTAAATGAATAACTATTATCCTGATTTATTAGAGATATTTACGTTCATATTTACAAGATACGTTAAGAAATTGAGAGATTAAATTATCATTATTATGTTTGACAACCTCAGAAAAGTGTCACTGTATATTTTTCGGAAAAAATTGTTTTTTTTTTTTATATAAGTTAATAGATGCTTAGAACCTTCTAGAATAAGTGAAATAAAATTCATTATTTGAGATAAATTTTTTCCATAAAATTTCGAACTTTCCCGTAAGCCACGTCAAAAGACTGCCTGTGTCAAATAAACTGTTGCTGGGCAGTTACAGTCTAATCTTTTGCCTATTGATGTCTGACTTTCCTAAGTCCCTCTCTTTAGACAGTGTTGTGAGCACTAAACTCCCATGATCATTTTAGCCCACAATATTACACACATTACCCACATATTAGCCCAGAAAGCCCGTTGAGCTAAGAATGTCCCCAAAAATTTGGTCGCGATGTTTCCATTTTTCAAAATATTTCAAAAATAAAATTTTTCTTGTAGTATTTAGAAATACGCGTTAAAAAACTTCTCTAAGATTATTATTATTATATATCCATCCATCCAAAAAAAATTATGGAAAAACTGTTTTTTTTAAGCGTGTTACAGTGGTGTTACCCCTTAAGTCGAATCGGAATAGTCCCTCTGTTTGTTTATTTTTATTGTCTCGTCGAAAAATCTCCTAATAGTGTGAATGATTTATATATCGAAAGTAAAGATGAAGATGAGAAGCAAATATTGATCGAACATATTTCTCGACATCTATGAAGAAAACTAATTTAGAACAAATTTTGAATATGAAAGAAAAAGCGCGTGCTTCACTATTTTGTAACCGAAAATCTCGTGAAAATTTTAATGATCGTTTTGTATGCTTTAATTGGAGCATAACGTAAGTGAGAGTGTCTTTCGAAAGTGGTTTCCAAAAGATTCTTCCCACTTTCTTAGACTAATAAATACTAAAGCCGAGCAAATTAAGTGCGTAATCGATAGCGATCAGAACTTGGCAACCACAGAGTTCAACCGTTCATTGTAATCCAATAGTTCTGAAACACATACGATAGATTAGAAACACTTGTTTTGGAAACCGAATATCACGATGGATTTATGTAAAAAGGAATGCAAGTTTAATAAATAACCAATGCTCTAATGGATGAAGAAATCAGAAGGATTTTGTCGGAATTTTTTAAAGGACTTAGTGTGATACATTCACAAATCCAGTTCAAAAGTCAGCGTAAAACAATTGCAAGCCTGGTTAAGTCGCATCGTAACAGCAAAGTCAAAGCAAATCCGCAAAAACAAAAAAAAAAAGTAAAGTAAACTAAAAATTTGAAATTTCGAAAAATTATTATTGTTAAACAAATATATGTATATAAACAGAACTTATGAAGGCTGTGCTAAATATTCTCTATAAATGGTGGTTTGTATTCCAAATTTGACCAAAGACCAAAGAAACTTAACTGATTAGTCATGATTTTTGTGTTCAGTAACTCGATTCGCTTTCCCAACTGTGAGCGTTCTCTTCTTCAAATTATATACTGAAGAAATCTATATCTATTTGTTCGAGAGACGGCTAGACGCGGTAGAAATTACTGAGGCTGTCGGGTGAATCTAAAGTATAGTCTTCACTTCTTGTTCTTTTATTAGAATATGAATTCTTATTATATTTCTTTATATGTTTTCACGCGACCATTAAATATTGGTTTATTGAGATGTTTTAACCATCATAAATTCCTGCCCATGTGTTAACTATTCCACAGTTAATCTGTAGATTTTCGCAAACTAAAGCTTCAAAAAACAAAAAAAAAAAAACAAAAAATAAATCAATATAATCTTTAATGGAAACAAACGTGAACGGATCCTCCTATAAAAATTTTGCAGTATGGACTCATAAAAAAATTTCAAAGACATATCTTTTGCTATATTTCTAAGAAACGTATTTTTTTTTATTTATTATTAACGTAAGCAATTATAAGTATCATGTATAAGAGAAGCGCAATAATGTAAGTTCAAATATAAGTGGATTTCAAGGCTTCTGAAATAATTACCCGACTTCATGATTATTGTATTTTACGTTTTTTTAAGTTCTTTCTAAGAACTTAGAAGAATGTTTTATGTGGAATTAGAGTAGAGAATTATTTCTTTAAATTAAAAAAAAAAAATTTCAATAAATTAACGCGGTACACAATTATGGTAGACTTTAATTAGTTTGTATCGCAAACTAAATGTGAGAGAACTGTTCATTTTGTTATTCTGTTTACATAAAAATGAATCCCTTTCCAAAAAAAAAAATGGCAAACAATGAACTTTTCATTTATTTCCTTATTTGCCTACTGTATCTTAAATTTATTCTCTAATGCCAGAACATGTACGCGCTGAATATTTAACTTTTGCCGCTAAATAATTAATCTGCTCTTAACCCAAACAAACGGGCGTAATCCCTTGATGGTCTTAAAGGGGAAGCCTTCAGCAAAATGCTCACTTAAATACATTCAGTTATATATACACACATAGGCATATACAGGCAGTTATATACACACACATAGGCATATACAGGCACAAAAGGATTATTTGTTTATTTTAACTGCAAGATAACACAATCTCAGTGTCCTTTAAACTTAAACTAAAATTGTAGTGAATGTAAAAGAAAAGCAACAATTGCAAAGGTCGTTATGTAACATATCGTAAAATAGAAACGGGCGCAAAACGAACATACGGAATGATATCTAATAAAAAGAACTATTTCTTTTTAAAATTTCCTGTAATAAAAATACAATATATTGATTTAATCCTTAAAAATAATTCTTCTTTTATAATTCGTGAAATACAACTCAGACAAAAAAAGCGCCAAGTTTAAGAACTAGATTTATTTTGTTTTTCTGCTAAAATTTGTATTTTGTTACTTCCTTTTTTTTAAACTATGTTGAAAGGTCCAAGGAGTATGCTGTTTAAGAGTAAAGTAATAAATAAAAATAAAAAGAAAATGTAAAGCTAGATTATCCGATAATTCCATCGGTTTTAATTCTAATAATGCCAAGACGGAGACTAAAATGTTAAGGGAGATGGAAATGAGATGGACGTCGTGCAACCCTAATTAACTGAGATTAATAGACAATTTATTGACGTCATTCAAATAAAGAGAACTGTAAGTGAAGAAATATTGCCTGTCACTAGCTTTTGCTTTCAAAAAATGATCATAAATATATCATATTCATACCGATAAAGCGATAAAATTGTAGGCAGCGTTTTAGTGCTACTGTAGATTCAAGAAAAAAAAATGTCATTTGGAGTCATGTCTTTACACTCCTTTTAGATAACATAAACCATTAAAAGTTAAGTTTATTCGCTGGAAAAACTCTTTTCATACTAAAACCTCTTTATGTTATTCGGTTAACTGCTTCAAAAAAAAAGTGATATTCTTTACTCAGCAGTTAAGAATGATTTTATTTGATTTTATATGACATTAAGCGGAATACTTGAAACTCTACTAGTTTCTTTATCTACTTTAAGTAGATAGTGCGTATATTTTCAAGGTACTCTACGCTCGGCATTGACATTGGTGACATTTTAGTATCCCATCAAGAGATAAGTTAATATTTACTTAGGTGTGCTTTGTTGCGATTATTTCGCAAATTAATCTTAAATTTTGACTTACAACAACAAATGACTGCTATTCATTTGGGATTGCTTGTCTAATATTATGTTTAATCCTGGATTAGTTGGGAACTTATGATTTTTTAAATAAAATGACAAACGTGCTATACACTAACGACGTAGAAATTTCAAGAGTAAAAAAATTACATGAGATCAAATTCAGAGCAGTAAACAAGTTTGGGAGATTTTCAGTTCGTTATTTAGGAAGCAGACGAAAATGGTTTTTTTTTTCTTAGTTGGTCCTACGAAGGGATATTTTATTATAACTTCTCCATAGACGTAATTTTTCAAAATCGTAATTGTATTGTCACAAAAGAACCAATTTCTAGCAAAATCGTTTTAACGCTTATTAAAAGCACATATATTTTATAGCGTATCCTATGAGAATTTCTATGGAAAAGATTTCACAAATCTCTTATATACTCTATGTGATTGGTATAAAACACATTTAAAAAAGCCACATTTTTTTGTTCGATGACCATATTCTTTCGAATACATGCACATAAACAAATTGTGACCGCAAATCCCGGTTCACGCACAGCTACCGGCTGTAACGAAATGCGAAAATACCTCAAAGACAACTGAACTACGCACAAACTTAACGGACAACTTGAAACAAAAAGCAACCACTATAGGGAATACACACATACCCTTCTAATCCCAATGCAAGCAACCTCTCAATGGGCTTAACTATGCACACGTATTTGTGTGAACATATGTGCTCGACTAGTGTAGTTATTGAAAGCACACACAATTTTGCATGTGATTAGTATCGAGGACAATCACGTACAAAGTGATGAGGAATATAAGGTTGAAGCAAACGAACTTATGTCAGTATGTAGAAAACAGCGAAATCTCTTTTAAATGTCAAATTAGTGGATCCATTGCTCTATAGGAAAATACAATTGATTGGTATTGAATATTTGGTTTGTTTGCCTAAAAAGAAGTCCGCTTACCGAAGGTAAGACTGTACACATGCAGGCGTACCAAAATCGTATAAGCATATGTAGTTGTTCTTATATCTCTATATCTGCTTTGGTTTTCATACTAACTGTACCTCTCTTATCATCAAACATCAAATTGAAAATACAACGCCGAGCCTATGGTTCATATGAATTTCAATTGACACCAGAGTCCAGAAATTACTTTTTTGTTATTGCTATTGTTGTTGTTATTGTTATTATTATTGTTGTTGTTGGTGTTGTAATTGTTGTCATTATTGTTTGTATGCATCGTTACGTTTGCGATAATTGGCCATAGAAAAGTTTGCCAAACAATTAAATCTAAACGATGTACGGGGCTGCCAAGTGATTGTGTTTCACTCCCCGTTATGGTAAATCTATCCAGCAACGCTACTAACAGTAGCATCGGAAGAAGTACATCAATGCTGCTGGTATGTGGTTTTTCATAAAATGCTTCTCTTTTCTAACACAACTCATCACTTATGACTTTTTCGTAGCAAATTATTTTGCATGAAATTGGGAAAAGAGAACAAAATAAAAGAGATTTTTACCGCTTATATGGTTGTGGCTCATATAAAGAGCTTATATGTATGGCAAAGCCCGAGGCAAACATATGCAAAATCTCTCAAACATACTCAAGGTAGTTAGAATTCTACTTTGGATGCTGTGGAATAGTAAAAGTATTTTTGCTGATTCGTAAAACATCTTGTCTTTGTCCGGTTATGAGTCCACTTTTGAAATTATTGCAAGCAATTCCTTCAGCATAACGAACTTCAAATATTTATTCTAGAACTAGGTTTCAGCTGTCTCTTCCTTTCATAACGAACTTTGGCCTACAGCTTAGTTGTGTGAGTAAAAAGCCTCTATAATGTACTTAACTCACCTGGTTCATTAGTCGGGGCTTAGGATGTTCTAAAAAGGATCACGTTGATTGTTTCACTGTAGATGAAGAAGAATTAAATGTTGTGCGTTTTTGTTTGTAAAGATTCATGAAACGATCAGTTCAGATTGATGTACAACTTAAAAACTTAGAGATATAAAACGAATATTCGTGACTCTTCCTTGATCTTTTACAGCCTCCGATGAGGCTTTTTGGATAGCAGAGAAATGGCAAATTGCTTTAAAATGTTTCGACAGCAAGAGAAGTTTGTTAAGGTATGGCTTGGAATACACCTAAGGTCGATTCATTTTCTTGCTTATCACCCTCAACGATGCTGCCAAAGAGATGTCAATTATTGTGACCAAAACGGAAGATCAGTATCCAAGATAAATTGCGCGGTTATATCGAGTATCAAAAATATTTGTTTTCTAAATCGATAGCACTGTGACAGACGTATGTGCGAAATTTCACATCATGAACGTTGTTAGCGTTTCAGGTGCACTTGCTTCTATACGACATAAAAAATATTTTCCCGATGTCTGTGCAATGCGTGATTTTGTTGAGCAAAGAAGCAGACAGCATCTGACTATCGGTCGGCAATAAAATGCATTATTACGGGAGACGGAGAGAGATTTGAATCTACACATAGGACGGGAAAACAAGCGACCAATCGAGTGAATATCGTGCAAAAAGTGAGCCAAGACCGAAGGATGAATCAAGACGACAAAGTCGCTCGAAAATCAAAGTGATATTGACATTTTACCATCAATTCTTTCTACCGCGTCAAACGGTTAACATTGAATATTATTTGAACATAATGCCCTATGCGAACTAAATTTGGAATAATATTAATACGGAAAAAAGGAAAAATTAAAATGAGCTTACTTTTAGAACACAGTGTTATACTGAAGCTAAAAGGTTGTGATCTATTACTTTAAGGCCTTATTTCTTTACCTCGTCTTTTTTTTAAATGAGCGGGAATGTTGATCGATACTTTTTAAGTCCACTCATAGACCAATTTTAGCCGCGTTCTTCGTTAAAACATATGAATCAATTTATCCGCGCATAACTGTGAATTGTTACTAATCTAGATCCAGTTTATGACCCCGATGCACTTTTAGCTCAGTGAAACTAAGGCCACTGATGATAAAATTTATTTGTATTTAACAATCACAGAGTTACTCTCCGATCGCCAGGAATTTCCGAATGATTTCAATAATGCTTTGTAACTTCTGCTTAAAACCAAATTTCTTTTATTTCTTTACTTTTCAGTTTTAAGCTCCAAATCGCTTAACATCCAATCAAACTCATACTTAAAATGCAAATTAAAAATTCTATCAAATCTAATATAAACTTCTTTGATCAAGATTTTCAACACATACCAGTATATCCCATCCCGGTTAGAGTTTGTAAATTCTTTCACTGCAGATGGAATTTTTAAACTAATTTATTATTACACTTTTCCGCTTAACACGTCAATCACTCTTCAGAATGTCGTCTGGTGAATTTATAAAACTCACAAAAAAAAAAGAAAGCAAAAACAAAAAGTGCAAAACTAAAACTGAAATATTTAATCAAATTAAAAGTTCTTTCCTTTCTATAGGAATTTACAGCAAAATTTATAACTTTGATGGGAGTATGGTGACCGTCAATAGGCCAAATAGTTATTATGGCTACAGCTGTACTATATAACCTTTGTGTTGACACTCGCCATAGAAAATAGTTTTAGGTTTTATTTATGATCGCATTTTTTTTATGTTATTTATTTTTTATCAACTCCATCAATAGTTAAAAGTAAAGACAAAAAGTATTAACAATTTTGTTGCTCACTTTATAAAAAAAAAAAAACAACGAAAAAAATTAATGGAAAAATGGCAAATATTTTAAAAATTGATATACACTTTAGAGGGAGACAAATTTTAAAATATACAAATATGCAGAAAAAAAATTTAAAAATTTTAAGATAAAATTAAATTCTTTTTCATTATTTTAGTGAATTAATTATTTTTAAGTTTTTTGTCATTAAGTATTACATAGAGACAAAACTTGCAAATGGAATATAAAAAATAATAAAAAATATGAAAATATAATAATAAAAAAAATAATGGTAATAAATTTTCCTTAAGTAGTAAATACATATTTGCAAACATGTTTACTTACCTGGAAAAACCAGACACACAACAGATGGAATATTATTAAGGTTCAACACAACAGTCAACACAACAAAGGAAAAATTTTATATCAACGCAAACGAGTTCAATCACGCGCAAAGATGATAACAACTTAGGTACGATTTCATTAAAAAATCTGCAAAAAAAGATAAAATAAAACAATATTATTGAAACAAAGTTAATAAGAAAATATTGTAAATTACCAACAATTGAAAGAAAACAAAAAAAAAAAAATGAAGAATAAGAAACAGCAAATGGATGTCCTTCGTTGCTAGTGCTCCTTTTCTTAAAAAGTATAAAAATTAATTTTTGTACAATTTTTTTTAATATAAATAAATAGTTTTTTAAAAGAGCAAGAATGTCGAAACGACAACTGCGCGTGCTATGGGACATGAATTACAGAAACAACTCGCTTGCGACTCTATTCTAAAATAGAAAAAGAAAAAAAACTCATAAATTACATAAATTTTTTCTAGTGCTATAAAGTGTTATGTGTTTTGCACCAATGCAAACATAAAAAAAAAAAAAATAAGAGAAAGCGAATAAAGAATACATAGTCAGTTATATGTAGAATTCCAGCTGGCAGGTGAGTTTCGGTTCTACTACTAAAATATGCAACCGGTAAGTGCGCGGATGGACGGAAGTTGAGTTTATTTAGCATACAGACATGCGGTTGGATGTTGCTTTCAAAATTTGAATTTCATTTTCATATTTTTTTTTTCTTTTCTTCCTCTCTTTTTTTCAATATCCATCTTTAACAACAGTTGCAGTTTAATGTCAGAGCACAACATGCATAAATAAATTTTATTTAGGGAAGATAAAAATATAACATGAAGACAGCAAGAAATCCAGCAACGAATATTTGAATTATGTAATGTTAGAATGAATTTCACTTAACCTAAGTTGGAATTAAGTGAAATTTTCTTAAGCAAAACCTATAAATTCTAACCTAATAAATATCTAATCAGTTAGTAAAGAGACAGATTTAAAAAGGTAAGAATATTCATATATTTATAAAATTTTGAAGTAAGCGAAATTGGTAAGCGGATTCGGTGAACAGAAATATATTTTTAGTAGTATTATGTATTTGATTCATTGGGGAACATTTTCCGGGACTAAGAAAAAACATCTTTTTGCCAAATTCGACTTTATTCATGGGTGCAGTGTCCTTTATGACGCAACAATCAATCAACTAACGCATCTCTAACATTTCATGTAACGATTGGTCAAGAGGCTTCAGTTCCCATAATCAGTTCTCGCAATCTTTCTCCCTAGAGCATACTTTTAATATTTGGACATACGTAACAGCATTAGGGGAGCAGATCTTAATATGGTAGGTGTGGCAGCAATTTGAACTTCAACTAATGCAATTTTTGCCATTGTAGCCATGGACTAGTGGCAAGGTGTGACACGGTTTTGGTGAAAGAATAGTTTTTAATTCGCAATTTGGCAACTTTCTCTTTCAATCGAACGTATAATATTTGCTAATTCTGTATTATTCTTCCTTTTTCAAGGTATTCGGCGAATAAACTACCATGCGCATATCAAAATATGGAGGACCATAACATTGGTGAAAGTCAGTTGCAGTTTTGGCTGCTACGTACATTATTCGCCAAATTTTTTTACTCAGCGGACTATCGCCGATTCGATTTTGGAACGTAATGGTGGACTTATGTTTTGTCTACTGTTACCGAATCAATAATACGTTGACATTTTCGTCCCACTGTGAACAAAAGGGATATTCATTTCGAAAATGGAAAAAACTTTCCAAATTTTCATACAAAATGGCGTATATTTTGCCTTTTAAGGTATTTAGGATGTTCACTACCTATTGGGATGATACTTTTCGATTATCGAGAATAATATGCAAACGTTCGAGCAGGCTACCAATAGATAGTTCTTTGCGACGGAGAACAATCGCTTTTCAAGCCAACGCTGAGTCTGAGTCTTAACAAAAAAAAACAGTATTTTTAGTCCCACACACGTAATTCGGATTTTTCCACTACTTTGAAAATAACGAAAGTAATATCACTAAAATAGTTGAAACCCGTAAGCAAATTAATGAAATTTTTGTAGCCATCATTTGAGGTTTGGCACTTTTTACAAATAATAAGCATTTTTTGTTAGGGAGGAGACATAGAGAGGAGACATTTACGTATCATTCCCAAGGCTTGTTTGCCAATATGCTACATATAACATATCTTTTTTCAAATGTGTTTATGTACATATGAGTTTAAAGGTACGACTTCAAAAAAGCAATTATTTTAAATATTATGTTTCAAAATTAGAGTAAAAAATATTTACAATTTTACTATCTTAGCTAAGCAATAGAGAGCTTTTTTAACAGTTTTCTAAAAAATTCATTACTATTCCCTTTACATTCGCTAATGGAAAAACTTTCTGTGAAAATTTACATTAGCGTAACACTAAATTAATATTTTTTATATACGCTCTACCAAAAGAGCGCCAACTTAAATAATTTTAATATATAGAAATAGAAAATGAAAATGAAAATAAAAAAAGTACAAATAGAGAAAATGAAAATATGAAAATGAAAAAAGCTCGTAAAATTCTCTTTTTAATTAGAACAAATAAAAAAAGGAAATCACATAACAATTAGAAAAATTTGAAGAAGCAAAATTGACACAAAAAATAATAGGGGCTGGCTCTTCATACGAGCCGTTATATGACAGCAGGTCCAGAACGGAAACTGACAGTACCTGTATATTTCCCGGAGTACATAACTAAATCTTACATACTCGTATGACTCCATCGGGTCGACTTTAAAAACGAATCAACTTAATTGCCAGAACATAAGACTGAGAATGGAGCCCACGAAAGCGAAATTTTCGTATAGTCATTGAGTAACATCTTTTTTTTATTAGCAACCCTTTATACAGGTACGTCTGTAGAAATAATTTAAATCAAATCGCAGCGTAACCGAATCATATTTGATAGGGAATTATGACATTTAAATTAAGTTAAAATGTTAGAGTACGAACTGTATCTTAAATGAGAACTTAATATCAAACTATGAACATGAAAGTGTTTGCAATATTCAAAGACCTTGAAGAGACGGTTTTGGTATTTTATACACTATAAGAATATAAAAAACAAGTAATATAACTCAACTCTTTTATAATCTTTACCTTTATCTTAAAAAAAAAAAAAAAAAAAAAAATACCCAAAATAATGAATGGACTTTCCTTTCTTTTTTTGCTTTTAAAAACAGAGATGTTCTCAGCTGACGTTGTTTTTTTTTTGATATCAACCTGCGAGAACTTCAAATGCTTCTATAAATTTGAAGTCAATATTTTAATTTTTACGGCCTCAACAATCCCTATCGACAAAGACACATAAACGGACAGAAATGACTGGATCGAGAAGTTGAGGAGAAGTTGACACTGATCAAGAATATACATATAGGGTCTTCGAAGCTTCTTCTTGGTTACTGTAAACACTTCAACAAAATGAACGCAACTCCAAGTTTCGATAATAAACACAAAAAAAATTTTATAGAAAAACATTTGTTTCCGCTACTTACAACTGTTCTTTTTACGATGTCGCACACTACACGGAATTGCAGTAGAAATGCAGTTCTGTATAACTTACGTCAAATTTGTAAGTGATGCCAAATTTTTGTTTTCTGAGCAAAACAAGTGATGCTAATAGCAATCAAAAAATTTGTTTTATTATAAAAGAAAAAGTGAAGGAAAAAACAAATTTATAGTAAATATAAAAAAAAAAACTCATGGAAAGATAACTAGAACAAGCTAAAGGAAAACCTGCTTTAGCAAAAAAAAAAAAAATATTTAGATGAAAAAAGTCAACAAGCACTAATATTAGTAACTTTGTAAACTCACTACTCTTATCACCTTAGAAGTTTTTTTCGGAAAACATGCATATTGCGGACAATCTGATGAGGCCTTACTAATTCTCTCATTATTTACTGTTATTCTAAAAACGCAAACCGTAAGATTTCTAAAGAGCACGGCCTACATAAGATTAAAAGGCTATTTAGCCGACTACAATTGAATATAACAAATATGAAGCGTGAAGGAGGTTTGGTAATTACATTGATAGTGCTAAGTTAGCACGTCTAAGAATCATCTCGATTAGACGGTATTTTCCATCTAACACAACCAGACACAATCTTTCCTTGTTCATATTTTCTAAGATTCTTATGCTGGCGAATAAGTTAAGGTGTTAATTTGAATTCATCATTATTAGGATACATGAAATTGTACATGTTTTCCACTTTTAATGGATTTCAAATCAACTCATATTCTTTTTCAAAATTATGCATAGCTATATTTTTATATGTATATATATGTTATATTTTTGAAATAAATTACAAGCAAGAAAACTTCCCTAATGCGAAAAGTTCGTCTAAGTTTCTAAGTTTTCTATAGCAAAATTCTAATACAGGTCTTGCCTACCTATCGTTGTATTGAGTAATTTATCTAAAAACAATATTTATTTCAATGCAACTCCAAAATAAGCGTATTAGAATTTATTTCAAAAATTTATTGTTTTTATTCAATTTAGCTTTCAGCTCCAGCGTTTTATTTCAATAATTTAACATCTTTAGCAAAACTTAATTTTTTTTTTTTTTTCTTAAAAAAAATTTCTAAATTCTCCGAGTATTTATTGAATACATATTGTTCAATAGAAGGATTTGTTTGTTTAAGAATTTCAACATTTTTAACAGCCTAAGCATGGAATAAACATGAATTTCAAATCGACTTTTACTTTTTGTGCTATAAAAAAAAACATTTCGAGCAATTTTGTTTCAATAATTAAATTTTGTTTGTGATGGCAGATGGCAAACGATCAAGAAGAAAATGGTAGAGAAAACAGAATCAAACGAGATTTTGTGATTAAATTTCTTTGAGAGGGTGTTGGAGTTTGTGGCCGTATGGCAATTAGCCATTTTGTTTGATAACAACTTATGCTCGGTCGGTACCCAAATACTGAAACACTCTTTGGCTGCATATTTGTATCAAAATGTTAAACCATAATACCTTTGTTTGTATGTATGTACGCATGCGACAGTCATTAGCAAACATTTGCATTTTCATTGGCAACTGTCACTAATGACAGTTTAATGGCGTTGTGAGTCTTAAAAATGAGAAACAAAAACTCATTCTTTTTGCCAATTCATTGTAAATTTATTTATCACGGTCAGCAGACCAATTCTTTGACGTAACACTCTGTTGTTAATAACTGAACGAAACGAAAAAAGAAAAAAAAATTTTAAGTAGGAACAGCATTAAAATTAAAATTTTTTTTTTTTTATTGGTACAGAGCACTTAGACACAGTTTTACATTCGTGCATGCTTGCCTATCTAGCAGCAGCACTTTGTCTAACATCAATGTTGCATTGAGTTTATTACCGAAAAACATAAATAACACCGAATACAAACAGCACCTAAGGCGACATACTGTCGCTGAAGTTGAAACATTATAAGTGTACATTATGCACACAACTCATTCCACAATCAAATACAAAAGAATGTCCTTTTGATTCTTTAAAGTATAGCCCTGAAGAATGAAGTGATGAACACATTGACGGCAGTAGCGGTATACAGTGCTGCAAATATAATTTGAATATTCGTGTTGAATGTACGAAGTTGAACTCAATGACTGCAATTGTAGCATGCACCGAGATCCACAGAAACACTTGCATTCAAATCGTGTTTGCAGTACTTCATGCTGCTGCTGTAGTCGTTGTGTTGAACATTTTTAGAATGCGAAGACAATGTTTACTTTTGGCCACTACTACGAGAGAAGAAGAAATGAAACTAAGGATTTGTTAATTTCTCTTCTCCATGTTTCCATTTTGTACTAATATATACGTAGCTACTATAAGTCATAGAAAGAGAAGGAGAATGGATGAGAATTCAAAAAATTTCTTTCTTGCAAACCTTTTTCAAGGAAATTGAAAGCATTCAGAAAACAACTTACGCCATACTCTTTAGCTCAACGATGTTAACTAAATGTGACTATCATTTTAAAATACTAATGAGTGACCAACCATTAGCAATCTTTATTATGCAACAACGTATTATGAATGCACAGATACACAGCGACACAGATGGATGGACATTTAGGTAAACGAAATTTGTACCACAACTGCAGAAAAAATCCTGTGGTTTTCTAATGCATATCTTACATTTTCTTCCTAGCAAAAACAGTTCGAAAGTATTTATGAAATATTCGTTTATATTAAGTTTATGAAGGTATCCACCATATCCTACAGTCGAACAACATAGCGACCAAAAAAATTATGTTAATATTATAATAATAAGTTCATGGAACGCGTTTGAAGAGAGTCAATGTTACAACTCTCTTCTGCTAAATTCCGGTTAAAATTACGGTCGAACAAACATTGTTAAGTGCAATCAAAGTTTTGTATAAAGTTCTGAACAGTTATTTTATGAAAACTGGCTCTCATTGCAGGAAGGAGATAAAATGTATTTTATTCAAACTATTGCCCCATCTTTCTGATGAAATATGAATTTTGGTCAAAGAGATCTTTCCAGACTTCCACGTAAACACTCATTATTTGGATGTCGTTTAAAAAATAAAAGACTAAAAAAAGATCAAGTTAAAACCCCAATTTCAAATTTACCAAACAAAGTTGTGTCCTTCTTGTTCTATATCTTACTTATCGGTCATACTGTTTCGCATATGTTCATATACTTCGAGGTTAAGTCATCTCATCTCCCTTTCTCTGGCAATTACTGAGCGGCAATTGCATTTTCAACTGCCTCTGAGTGATATTTAAAGCACATAAACATATGTGCATATATATGTGTATATGTTTGCGTTTTAGTCAGCACTCAAATGCAGTTACGTCTCGCACTTGATAGCACATGAACCCTCAAACACAACTACTGTTACGTTTATCTCCTGTTACGAACTTGGGATTATGGTGAACATTTACGATCTATGTTTTATGTGTATACGTGCAGGGAACGTATAGGGAACGGGCTGTTAACTTTATATATTAATGTTTTTATTTCTTCTTTCATGATTGTGTGCCAGTTTATTTATTTAAATATTTTAAAAAATAGTTTACACGCTATTTGTTTACTTTTTCTCAAAATGTTATTTATTCACTCAGCAAGCCATTTGCCACATTCCCATATATGTAGTTCACATCACACAGTCAACTCATACGTCTATCTGTTCGTAAATGATAAGCATTTTTTCTACATGTGTTTGTGTGTACATGTATATATTACTAGCAACTGCTGTCTCATTTTTTGTAGCATAACCGAAATCCCTGTTGATTGCTTGTATTACATAAAAACAAAAAACAAAAAAAACATAGCAAAGCATCACGAAGGGTTACTGTGAATTAAATTTTCTACGTACACATTGTATATAGATTAGTTTGGGGAAAAAGAAATCCATTATTTTTTCGGTAGATGGCTACACTG
>KK351011.1:2527323-2615583 GCA_000671755.1 Glossina brevipalpis | reverse complement strand
AAAACGGTGCATATTTGACCCAAATCGGACAATCCGAAGCATGTTAAATAAAGTCCTGAAGTTCATATAATAATAATGGATTTCTTTTTCCCCAAACTAATATAATACAGAGTAGTTTAATGCACGATACCGGGCCATCATAGCCATACCTAGTAGACCTATATAACGAAGGTATTTTACACTGCCCGTGTTTATGCGAGGGTCAAAGATTGAGTCTAAAACAATTCCGCCAAAACATCTGAAATAAGGAAAAAATGGCAAAAATACTAAAAGAAGTAACGTTTGCAGAAAGTTATTGCCAAGAGCTTTAACAAAGTTCTATGCAAAAATCATTCCATTAGGCTCGCTATCAATCTAAAATGATGGATATCGAAGACTCCATCCGACGATTTGCTTACAAATTCTTTCTATAATTTTATGTTCGATTTTATCTTATGTTTCAAGATCCTTTGAAACATTTCATCTTCTACGGTTAGAGATATTTGTTAAACATTCCGTTTGAATTTTTGTTACGTTAGAAGTTCTAAGAGAGAGAGAGACAGAGAGAAAGTGAGAGAGAGAGAGACAAAGATAGAGAGAGAGAGAGAAAAACAAAGACAGAAACAGAAAGAGAGAGAGAAAGATAGAACTGTCTGCTCTTTCCCGTCTTTCTAATTCTCTTCACTAATAACGTCTTTCTTGGCGGTGATATTTCCTCTACAACTGCAAATTCGACGATAATTTCAATATATTTCAATGCCAACGTATGCTTGAATAAAAATTTCGTCCACAATTGAATTGTGCCCCTAACTTCATGTATCTAATTTTTATGGCAATTAAAGTTCGACCTGTTCGTGTGTGGGGCATTTTCTGTTCCCTTTGCATTAGTGCCATTCGTTTTATGCGATTTATTGCACCGCTAGAATTCACAAATTTGGCCGAACTTACAGTACATTTCGTGACCAATAAAAAAGCAGGAGTCAAATCAACTGTTTTTAGAACATATTAGAAATACAATATTTTGCTTTCGTTTGAACAAAGATGATCCCACAACAAGGTTTTGTCAGAGGTAAAACGTAATATCGAAAGTTTGACTGGTGTGAAGGTTAGCCCCTAAAAATTTTTGACGTGACGTCGTTTTTTTGACGTGCCGTCATTTTTTTCTACGTGCCGTCATTATTTTGATGTGCCGTCGCTTTTTTTTGACGTTCCGTCATTTTTTGAAGTGCCGTCGTTTTTTCTGACGTGCCGTCATTGTTTTGACGTGCCGTCGTTTTCTTTTTGCCATTCCGTCGTTTTGGCTGTGCCGTTGTTTTTTGCCGTGCCGTTCCAAAGCACAAGTCATCATAATGCACGATGCATTAAGATAGATGATAAAGCTGTATATGCATGACGATTCCCTATGTGGCGGCCAGATGTAAAGGGTATATTATGGTTTATTTCAATCATGATTAGGGAACGAACCAATAATAACTGATGAAGTTGGGAAGAAAAACAAGCGCAATATGTCAAAAATCATGATATCGTGAGTTTTGAGAAGTTTTCACGCCCAGGACACATTAGTGGCACTAAGCTTAAATATACCATTCTCCATGCTTTTACCGGTGGATATTATTCCTCCTAATTAACAATGGTTACAATCGACTACTTATTGTGTAGTCGAATGGGACTTCCATTTTCACAACGATATCGGACAAGTGCCTCTTGTTGTGTACGTCCCAAAAAGGTCAGTTGTCTTTCCATTACATCATTCTTGTTTTTCTAAAAGATGAAGGAAGTAGCAGCACCGATTTTTCACAATACATTTCCTTATTTTTGTTTGAAAACGGTGGAAATTTATTATTATATTCCTTACTAGATCTATCGATTTTGTTCTAATATCCAGAAGAACCCATCAGAGATTCTGTAAAGTGTATTTTGTCTTGGCTGCTTCTTGTACTTTTTAAGAGGTTTCTATATTTTTCGCAATACAGCTCCATGATTGCGTTTATCTCTAATGAACAAAAAAGTTTTACTATTTTTCAATCAACTTAGAAAAATTTTTCAATGTTCAAAACTTACAAAAATTTTCCTTCATTGATCCAAAACTGATTGAGAAAATGGCGTGAATTTTTTTCCTTCCTCCGATTTCAGAATTAATGTGTCCTTCTTTTGGATTATAGGAGGAAGCTTTCGGGGGAAGTATCTATTAAAATAAGAGCACTTGATTTGTTGATAGTTCGTTATTAGTTAAACCACACTAATGCTTTGAATAAAACGTAACGTTCAGTTCTTTGACAGTAAATTAACAATTTCTCGTAGAAAACGCCGTGAACTTATTGTTATAACTATTGATTCAACGACTGCTTGGTGCCAGAAATCGAAAAATATGTGAAAGAGATGAGTCTTTCTTTTAAAATATTGACTTATCTCTAAGAAGGATTTTTTAAGCATTTCCTTTCTCCACAGCATAATGTGCTGCGAAACATTTTTCTTCGATTTCTATTAATGAAGTCTCTGAATATTTTATTTTTGTTCCTTTCTTCTTGCAGTCGCTATTTACCGCATAAAGGCTGGTTTACCTATATAGGGATAGGAAGTAACTTATTATGGTAACACTGCTCCCTATCATTTCCTATCTTATGATTGCTAATGATAGAAACGTCTAATTTGTGCGTAACGTATATTATCAGAGATGATATCGAGGTTTTTTAACTTCTAATTGAAAATGTTATTCTTCTGATAAATTGATTAAATTTTCAAGAGTTCTATTCGCAGCTTATATGTATTCTTGATTACGATTTGGATCGAAAGCATAAAAAACTGTGCTCCTATATGAGGCCACAAATAGTTAATAAATAAGAATGCTGCCTTTGCCCACTTTATCATATCATTTGAGAAATTATGATAAGGAAATCGGTGTAAATGTAACCAATAAGCCAATGTATGGTTTAAGAAGCAAAAATAAACGAATCAAAGTAAATATAAATAATCCGATAGGACAAATAAAGCGGAAAAATTTATTTAAATATAAATGCATTTGAGTTAAGAAAATCATTTCTTAACCTTTGTAGTCTACTTAAATTTTACATCACTAATACAAAAACCAGTGTTTCCTTTTATTGATTGTTTGACAATTTAAAAATTCTTCGTCACAATAATACAATTTAATTTTGTGTTCACATTGAGTCTTTTTATTTTATGCGCTCTGATAGTAAATCATCTATCCTTATTTGCTGAGTAATTTAGGAAGAAAAAGAAGAAGAAAATAATATGATTCAATAATAAAATTTGAAAAATAACTTTTATACTTTGACTAAATTATATTTACTTCTTGTTGTTCATTTTTATATGAAATGATTTATTCTATAATTCAAAATACAAAATCAAACAATGTACGAATTCTTTAAAAAAAAAACATATAATCCGTTAAAATTTAAATAAAAATAAAATTTGATAAAGTTTGAAATGAAATAAAATAAATGGCATTTAATTTTTGCTCGAACTTTTTTACATCCACCACCGAAGGATGGTGGCACATTCACTTTGTCATATTGTTTGCAACAGCCTGAAAGAAGCTTCGGAGAACCTACAAAGCGCTTAGCATCAAATTTAGTGTCGTTTTATGAAACACTTGCACGTCCGTCTGTTTCATGTCTGTGATACACATTCTCTTGACCGCAAAAATAGATGTATCGATTTCAAGTTTGCAAGTTGTTTTTAAAACAACCACTGTAGGAACCCGATTTGCTCACCCGTCTATATGCCCTATGCCCACCATTCCTCATTGTAGAAACAATTATCTTTGGGACTGGATGGAATAATGGAATACGTGAGAAACAATTTTCGTTGGGACTGGATGGAATAATGGAATACGTGAGATCATTTCAATAGGTATTGTTGCTTACATCGTGAGGTTCAGCTTCCATAAATGGGTATTCGAAGCAGGAATTTGAATCAAAAATTGGACGAGCAATAACAACTAAGAGTACGAGTCTACCTGTTTAAAAATATACACTGCTTGGTTGGAATAATCATTTTAATAAAGTTAAATACTATTTAGATATGTCATGTTCTTAAGGAAGTTTCAACGAATCCACAGAGTTTTTGTTAATGGTGTTGCAGTTTGAATTTAAGGGCTTTTTAAGGACCAACAAACTGTCTGTGATAATAACCGCTTTGAGTTCGATTTTGCCAGCAAGATTTATGTCTTAAAGAAGAGCTCTAACTTAGGTTGAAACGCACAAATGCAGTTGATATTAAAATTGCATAAATTGAAAGAAATTGAAGTCCAATTTGCCGCCACACTTATTTTATTTTGCAGAATGGTTCAGGGAATAATATTTATATCAATAGCAATCTGAAGCGTATTTTATCAATATGTTGGCGAAGCGCTGATCTGATTGTTTTATTCTTAATTAAAAATAATGATGGTTGATGTTAAGGCAAGCGTTTTTTCTTACTTAATCCCGAGAATTTGACCGATGTATTGCTCCTCTAGTTCCTGGCTAAACACCAACTCTAAGAATAAACACACAATTCATCACAGTAATGCCAAATATTAACCTCGTAAGATGTTAGTAACTTATTGGTTGAATCATCTTATGCAGATACTTTTTCTTTTATTAAAAAAAAAAAGTTCCTCTTAACTAAAGCAAGAAATTTTTCCAGATCACAAAGAACGAAATGTAAAAAATCTATCATAAAATCATTGATCTTTAAACTACGATAGAAGCATTTAGAATACAATCTTTATTTATCCATAGTTCATGTACAAATAATAAATTTCATCTAAATTGATTTTATCGTGTACACAGGAATCATTAATTGACATTAAGTACGCGTTGTCGACATATGGGACAAGTGTCGTTATTTTTCAACCATTTGTCTATACAAATGACGTGGAACTTATGATTACATTTTAATGTTCTGGTAAAATCGTTTGCTTGAAAATCGTTTAGACAAATCGTACAAGATGTCTGAAAGTAATTATCTCCTTTTGGACTATACCTTGTTCTTGGAACTAGAACATTTTTCAGATAGTTTACATATTTTTTACATAATTCTTTATATATTCTTTCCAATAGTGCTAAAATATCGGTGTTCATTTCAATTCTTAAAGAGAAATTAATTAATTAATTAATTTTTCAATCATATTCAAAAATTCCATCTCCTTACATGATATTAGGCAGTTGTTGAATAATTCTTACAAATTTTACCAATTCTTCAAGGCTCCTCAAGACTTTAACAAACCAGATCGACCGTATTCGTGGCCTAGCGGGGCGTCTACGAATTTTAAGCATAATTATTGTACGAAACGTCTTTATAATTTTCTTGAATTTTATAAAATTATTTTTGGCTGACTCGCAATAAAAGCTTGCCAACTATTTTAAAAGTTCATTAAAACAACGCTTACATTGATTATAAAAGAAAATTTTATAAACATAATAGAAAAGTATTATTTAAAATTTTTATTCGGTTCTGCGTAATACCTTAGAGAACAGAGAACAGAAGTTAGTAGGAACAGTGGGTATCTTTTTATGTTTCTTTTTACGTAACAGAAGGCACGCTTTAGTGTTAGCATTCGTTTGATAGCCGGTTTTTCCTTTCACATGATTTTTATGACGAAATATTCTTTTAAAGATATCTTGATAAAACTTCACCTTGTAACATATTAAGGGTATAACTTATGTGTGTTTTTAAGTACACGTACACGTATTTGTGTACCGAAAAAAAAACGGAACGGAGCGGAAAACACGACGTAGAAAATGTGATTTATTTTCATTTCTTCTTTTAAAACAAGATTCGATTTACGGCTTTCGGAATCGAGCAAATTCGATCGTAATTGTCGATTTGAAGGCTTTCGACACCAAACTACCAGTAACGAATAAATTTATTTTTAATTTTGAGTATAATATCTAATATTTTCTCTCGAATTTAAAATTTCAAACACGAGTAATGTTTACAAAGGGAAAATAAACTATATATTGTTACGAAAAGAACGTATTTGGTAAAGTTAATGCATTTAGAAACGTTACCTAATTTCATTGACGATAGAAATTTCAAAGCATGGAAGAAAACTAATATTTGCAAATAATGCTTTGAACGCTTTCGTCTATTGGCGCCATAAAATAAAAGAATGTTGTCAAAAGAATTAAAAGATTATCAATAATTCCGAAATTAGCGTCGTCCGTACGTGCAACGAGCGATGCAACTAACAAAATATCGATTACATGCTAATAAAGTCCTGAACGTCTAATCATTAAAATGTCTTTTGGAAAAAAAACCAAAGACCTGTGATCGAGACATTACAAAAACTGGTTAAAATTAAGAGATAATCGAGACAGAAATGAGGAGAAAAAATTCAAAATTTTATCGAAACAAAATTAAAAATCAGAAAAGTTTGAAAGTTCTCTTATACGAATATATCAAATTTTTTTTTTTAACTAGAAACGGCTATTTCCATATGAGGAACTATCACACAAAGTTGTGTGAAGGACAATGCATCCCCTTTTTCGATCTGGGTGTTATTCTGAACAGTCAGTTGCGCTTTAATTCACACGTTAGGAACGTGGTTATTAGAGCGAGGAGACTTCTGCGTTTTCCGAAACAATGGTCGAGGGTGTTTTCCCCCTTATGTACATAAGGTTTTATAACCTACACCACTTAAGGCAAACGGTACAGAAACACTTGCGATAGAAAGATCTTTAACCACACTAAAGCTTGTCTGCCAGCTTGACTGCTTATTCACCTGATGTTTGTCTACGTATTTTTTTTTCCAACTTATAGGTTACAATTTTTAAAATATTGTGACGAGATTTAGTACATTGACATAAGATTTGGTACTGACTCAAGGTTATAACGCCTTATCTTCTAAGATTTTATGTGAAAAAATAAATTATAACTTTAAAGATTTCGTGACGAAAACGGCTGAGAACTACTATCTCAACATACCTAGTTGATGTGAATAATTTAAATTCAATTTGGCCAATATTTTAAATCCTCTCCCAACCGTTGTTACGAAGACTAAGCTTTTATAGGACAAAACGATCTAAATTTTAATACTTCATATGGAACGTTGGTCTATAACAGTAATTTGATATGAACATGAACTGTAGCAAAATTAGATTACACAGATCTGGTTTTCTGGACTTGGATGTGATGCTATTTTAATATAAAAAAATTTAAAAAAAAATTATGAACTGATCGTGAGATTGGTGTGAGTGAACGAGAGACCCAGTAATAGTTGGATCGCTTCCTTTCTGGAAAAGTTGATGAAATTTTGCAATTGGTCGACCAAGACCTGCACGCAAGTTGTCAGGAAAAACTAGAGGCACTACACATCAATCATATAAAAAGTGCGGACTACAAAAAGAAGTTCAAATATGTACCAAAAAAACCGTGGAGAAATTACATATCACCCAATATGTTCTGAGTTCAATTAGCGTAAAAATATAACCGACCATCTCTGACAGTTGTTGATTAAAGATATGATATTTTCAATTATCAGAACCATGCATACCTCTAACCTTACCTACCTTAATCCGTAATCCTGCATACCAACAATAAGGGAAAAGTATAATTTATGTTCATATACGAAGACTAATAACAGAAATTTCCTTTGGCAACGCAAAATATTAGTATAAAAACAAATAAAAATATTAGGCTTAGACAGCACTGACTCTTAGATACCTTATATTACTTCGTCTAATATAATAAGTTATTTAATTCCTTATAATATAGCAAAAATTACGCCTTGTTTCCATACGAATATATTATAATATATATAATGAAAGGAGCCCAAAATGTGAAGTAGGAGTGGTTGTAAAACTTGAATTAAAATTTAGCGAAATGAACTTTTTTGTTAAAGGTCACCTTATTTTCCTATTAGTTTTGTCATAAATTATTAAAAAGTAAACTCTCCACATATAAAGACTTCGCGAGAATTCTTACATAATGTGGAGTCTATACAATAGACCTACATGGTCCAAATTTGATTCTGGAAAGTTTTGTATTAAATTACTGCTATGGACCAACTGAAATGAAATTTAAAAAAAAATTAAACCCTTTTCCATATAAGGATCAGCTTCTTGGTAGAAGAGATTATATAGGAGGGGGTAAAATAAAATTGCTTTATCCCAATTGATTTTTTTTGTATTAGTTTAGTATATCGAAACACTATTTTTTAGGGATTTTTGATGGAAATTTTTGAAAATTGCAGATTTTTGCATATAATGATTTTTATTCGAAATAAAGCATGATATGAAGTGAAAATGATACGATCTCCTCTACTTTGATCAAAATGTTGTAAAAAATGCTACTTTTAGGTTGAATAAAACAATAGATAGACGGACAATTTTGATTTAAAGAAACATTTTCCGAATCGAACGGTACAATGAGAGATTGCTCTTTTTTAAGTGTTTATAGGAATAACATAGACCCGCAAAAAAGGTTCGATGAACCAACATGCACTTAGAAACTATTATGTACTGATTGATTTTGCAGAGTAGTTATGAAGGAATTGCTTCAATGCGTGCAAAGGTTTTTTTTAATTGCATTTTTGATATCTCACTAGCGATTTGTAGTACTAATGAGTTTACAGACTTATTTGTATTAAAAGTATTTTTCACTTCAATAGAAGAAATGTACGATCAAATAGAAGATAGTAAAAATAAATATTAATTGTATAGCGTAGAATAGAAAAATTCCAAAGATATTGTCACGAACTTATTTTGCTATAAAATAAGGAAAAACCTACACAAGGCTGTCTTGTAACATTCTTCAAATGTTATATTTACGAAGCAGCTGAATAAGTAAATAAATCTTGAAATATCAGACTAACGAAGCCAAGCAAAATTTTTCATATTTTTCATAACATATTTTATTGACATTACCTGAGTAGATATGCAATGTATAGCAGTATGATTTCCTCTGAAGGATTAGTTAACGAAAACGTTCTGCTTCTTCTTAGAAAAAGATCAAGCATATCGCGTCCTATATAAACAAGTTCGGGTTTAAGCGAAAATATAAAGTTCTATATATACACACATATACATATATATTCTATACGTATATATATGTATATCTATATATATACATGTAGCCTTGAAACTATCCACCTAATTATGTGTCCTCTGTAACGGAACGAGACAAGGGATAAGATTCAGGTACATGAGCATATAGAGAAGTTAAAGAGTAACAGGAAATTTACATAAGTGAACAGTGGATTAAAAATTTTCACGAAACGATTCAAACATTTAGCAAACGTCATTTATTATTTATTCTCTAAAACGACAACACGCAATTTTTTATTTTACTTTGCAGACGATTATGGCTGAAAACGTAATTGATAATAATGGTAAGCGTTCATACGGTAGCCTTCTTTACGGCAAGATATGCGATCGTATTTTCATCTAATTCAAACAAAATATTTCGAAGTAAACATTTAACTGGTATGCTACTATCAAAAATTTTACCAAAATTACTAAATAATAACTTTTAAGTGATTTAAGTCTAAAAACTAAAAACTCAGTTAGTAAACTTGAATTTCAGTATAAATTTTTGTTTTTTATTTCTTTTACAGCTTTAAAACTTCAGATCTGCGATATTAATTTTGATTGCCTTTCAAAAATATTCAATTACCTGAATCTCGATGAAGTATTAAATTTTCGAAAAGTGTCTAATTACTTTGACGATGTTGTGCAAAAATATTTAAAGAGAACAAAAATTCTCAAAATTAATGAGAGATTTATATTGAAATATTCCGACTGTATGAGAGAATATCTCTCTATTATAAGTGAAACGGTTGAGGAATTAGTGTTTAAAATTGAAAGTGAATATGAACCGGATAAAATTACAAATTTAATAGAAAATATCGTATTTCGTCAGGTGCACACACTGGAAGTTGATGATCCTTTTACAGATCAACTAATTGCTATTAAAAACTTTCCGAATGTAATAACGTTACGCATATATGGTCCTGATATTATATTAAAGGATTTATGTAAACTGCGAAAATTAAAACATTTCTTACATACAAGATCGAAAAATTTCCCGACGTGTAAACGACGAAAACTCTCTCATTAATTATTTGATATAAACTAAAGAGTATGACTCTCTAGAAAAATCAATTTCGTTGCAATATTTCAAGCTTTAAGTCACGCTTCGTCGATAGGCAAAGTAAGGTTAACGTCTGTTAACCCTTGTTAGCATGAACTGGGCTTAGAAAGTACGTTACAATTATGTGCCTTATGTGACTAGCCTTTATTAATTTTAAAAGTGGTTTACATTTTACTTTTGGGCAAAGAGTACGGGTTTTTAAGGACACACAGAATATGTGTAAACAAAATATGTGATTACATCGTTGAACGCATTTTTTAGAGTCCGTGAACACTATCGAAATTACTCTAAGTTTGATTTTCTAAGACAATTTACCGTGAACTTTTACTAAGAACTCTTAATGAAACTTCGAAAACTGCAATACCGCTTCAAGATATGCTTCCAGTACCAATTGTTATAAACAAAATATTAAAGTATATTTATCTTGACAAATCCAATATCTAGTTTAAATAATAAATTGATTCTATTTACAGCATGAACAAAGAATCAAACAAAACACTTTAGTCTCCTCATCTGCTTAGCTGATCAAGATGGGCTGTTGCAACAATTCCTTCCTGCATCGTTATAAAGCAGCCCGCAAGCCAATGGTTTTTTCTCTGTTCTTATTTTCTTGGAAACCTTCTGAAAATTCTGTTATGGCAGAAAACTTCCTTCTTTAATTCAATCTGTTTATATTTCTGTTGGTTTATTATGTTAATGTCAATAAGTGTCGTACTTCTATTGTATATAAAATATTTTAAATGAAAGGCATAAATAATTAGATTTCAATCACTGGTCAAAATAAATCCATTTTGTTTTTTATTATTTAGCAAAATTTTGTACAATTGATCGTAGAAGATTATTTAGAAAATCTTGATGTTAAAAATGTTTGACACGAAATACAAGTATAGTGTCATATCAAAATTAAATATCCGTTAGAAGACGTCGAATGAATTGAATAAATTAAAGAAGAAAAATATCGATTTTAATTAAGCTTTTATTTAAGTGAACTAAAAGGAGAAAAATAAATTTTGTTTCAGCCACGTTTATGTAACCGCACATATAAGCTTATTGCGGTCATGATTTTAATATGAAACAAATGAGAAATTTCTAAAGGCCCCAACCCACACACAATAGGTACATAAGAGAAACGGGGACCAAAAAAAAATATATTTTTCATTTTTTAGTTTACTTAAATAAAAATTTACTTTAAAAAAATTTTTTTTATATGATTTGCTTTTATTTAATTTCTGTAAATGCTTCATTATTGCAAACATCCTTCCCAATGAGCTTTGTACAGTCATGTATTGTAAGTCTTCCAATAATTTCACCTGACCTAGCGTGACTTGGGCTTGTAGCCTGCTTTATATATCTTGAGTCCCAAGTGCATTGCACAATTTTCTTCCGCACTGCCTTGCATTTTTGTCCGAAGTAGAAGCCCTAGATAACACAGTTGGCTGCATCCTGCTTTCACGAGAAGTATACTTCCTTCTTCCTGGCTATTGTTTTCAAGGGGGTTTATTTTACGCGTACTGTCTTTTCTTAAGCGTCTCAAATTATCTTTGTCGACATGAATTCGACCAAAAGTCAAATGGATATCATCTGACAAAGATATGTGGCGTTTTCATAAGTTCGTAGTACGTAGTTGTTTGAGATTATGTCGTGTCATCAGTTGTCATTTCTTTTAAAATTTCAACTCCAAACATCTGCCGTTTAGGTACAAAAAAACAACGTTAATGTATGCAAACTTTTGCTTTGGCAACAACATTCACAAAAACTTTAAAATTTTTCTCAATCAGCAAAGAGTTAGAGATCTTTTGTGTAAAAATTATAATTGACATACATTCTGAGTAATGCGTGCTAGAAGTAACACAAGTTGTTGCTTGAACATGAACTTTAAACAGTAACGAGAAATATGACCATTATTATGGTATAAACACAGGCAATGATTAATTACCATTTTGTTGGCTAAACCATTAACAAGAGAGCTGTGCAAAATGTAGTTCATTCTCAGAAAACTGATCGTTTCGTACACCCAATTCACAGCGTATACCTTTTCTTGTGATGAGGGATACTACGCTACAAGAGTCAATCTCAATCACTATTGAAGTAATTGCATGAATTGGATTTCGGCGAAATTAAGCTTCTTCAACTGTGTGCTTGGCAATAAAACTAATTATGGAAAGCTTAAAGTTGCATTGGTGGGAGCAGCAAGGCGTCGTATATTACGAGCTACTAAAAGAAGTGAAAATGTCACTGCAGATGTCTATCGAAGTCAATTCAACAAATTGAACGATGTAATGTTGCAAAAAAGACACGCAACAGCGGTTAATAGATGCAAAGTTATCGTCTTAGATGACAAAGTTAGGCCACACGTTACAAGAGTTGTGAAGGTACACTGTTGTACACAAATCTCGAATAAAAAGATTTGTCGCACTTAGCATACTGACCAGATATAGCGACTTCTAATTACCACTTATTCAGATCGATGCAGCGTGGCCTCGCTGACGGCCGAAAATTGCGAAAACGGGTCGATGACTGGACCGTTGCCAAACCAAAATCGCACCAGAAACATGTGAAGAAGTCGAAGAAAAGAATGGAAAATATTTTGTTTAACATACATTATACCGATTGCCAAAATGGACAGAATATATGCAAGCAGCTAATACTATGACATTATTTGGAAACTATATTCGAAATCAGATTCATTTTTGTTCAAATTTAATGTAAGAAAAATATCTGAGAGTATTTCTTTTTGACAAGCGTTCTTGCAGGTGCAACAAATATTGTCGACATCACATTTCATGTTTAAAATTTTTACCTTCAGTCAGTGTTTTTTACAATTTTGGAATGAATTGTCGTTGCAATGCGAAGGTTGATCAACTCATAATATCACCCTAACCACGAATATGTACGCTTGATATTGTCTCTGATGTATATAATACTCAGGTTACGCATGCGCAATACCATATGGATAAAATAACTTTAATTTAAATTCTCGTAATGTTAGCGTAGAGTATGAAGCTTAATAATTTATATATTGAAGACCATAACGTTCGTGTAATCAAGTAGAATTTGGTTTATATTTCAGTTCAGAAGAAGTAGGTCGAGTATAAATATTAAAATATTCAATTGCAAGCAAATATAATTTATTGTCTATTAACTTTTTTTTTATCCGAAATGTATATACATATATGTGACATATTGCTCAGGAAATACGATTCATTTTGTAAATAATGTGAATTGCATGTGTGTGAATTAACTTTTAAAAATAATAAAAATATCAGAACAATTAATTATTATGGAATGAATTTTAATGATCTTTTAAGCAAATTAAGTTAATGAGTATTTCGCAATTATAAGCAGGTGCTTAATTATGTCAACGGAAAACAAGATATTCCTTAAATATTGAAATTTCATATAATAAATGAATATTTTATTATATATTATTTTGAATTCATTTATATATAAATGGAAAGTGTTAATATAAATTAAAATGAGGGGCCACACTCGATGATATAATTATATTTTAAATATAATTTTATTTTAGTTACGTATAATATTTCATGCGTTAAGTCTCTCCTTTTCTTCTCTTTAATATATTCATCGTAAGCGAGTATACGAGTAGAATAATAATAAATATTTGTATACTTTATTATAATTATTTGTTTTGCTCGTTTTTAATGCAAAACAAAAACAGGACATGCATCATTACTTTTGCAACACATAATGACAACACACACCAACAGCAAAACATAACCATAATACATGGGTTCCTATGCACGGAACATATTTTCATAGGTTAGTGTTTATGCATACAATTCCATTTGTAGCGTTGTCGCATGTATTATATGTTAACACTATTCACATTCACACGTCATGATTTTCATGCTATCCTGCATACAAGCATGTAGTCACACATAAACTATTTATGAGCTTTATACAGATTGTATTGTAAGAGCTACGAGGAGCGTTTGTTAAACTCTAACCGTTAAACGCAAAGGAAACTAATAAGGCATATATGGTTGAAAAATTGATTTTGTATTCTAAAAACTAATCTTTCGCTTACATATACGCAATCAATATTTGATTACGCAGTAAAAAAAATCTGTTTACTCAATATATTTCACAGATATTTTTAACTAAAATTTAAAAAATCATTTCTCTTATATTTCAAATAAATTTCATTAAATCAATTATGTTTCATTTTGTTCGATAATCTCTCAATCATTTTCTGGCCGCGAGATCATAAGGCGAAATGGAATGATCTTCTTCTTTTTTTTTTGGAAAATTTTTAACATAGCATTGGAGGACGCTAATATTTTAAATGTGAAATAATCTTTACCCCCTTTACCCGTGAACATTGAACAGTCAACATTACTCATTCTGACTAACACTGATTACGGTCGATTACTTATAATATGGTGGAGTAAGGCTTCCGTTCTTACAACTCCATACCGAATAAGTGACTATATTTTATGCACAGCCTCAAATAGCCAGTTGTTTTCCCTTACGATGTTGAAGGACAATACTTTGAATACAATATAATGTACCGTTGTTTCGCAATACAGCCTGATGATTTTGATAGGTAACGGCGGTTTTGTACATGAAAGCTTACGTTCTTACGTACTCTGATCTTCGTTTTAGCTTAAAAGATATTCGTAGATGTATGGGAAGATGAAAGTACGATCAAAATTTTGTTATATTTATGGAAAAGAAAAAAATTAATCTATGAGTTATTATTTGCAATATAAATACTTTAATTATATTTATTTCATTTAAATACAAGGTTTTAAAATCTAAAAACTCGATTAGTTAGGCACATCCTGTGCTCTGCCATAAGAGTCAGTGAAAATGAGACTTCACGTTCTTTGTGGATGAAAGCATTTAATTAGTGAACGTTGCTTAAGGTCACTTATGATTTGATGCACGCCATGCAGGCAAAATCGAGCAATTCTTCTATGATAGTAAGAAAGATTTGTGATATTTTAGTTGCTAAGTATTATCGTATATATGCATGCATCACTTAGCTAGAGGCTTAATACGTGAACGTATTTGAAAATATTTATTATGAATTTTTCAACTACACCTCGTATGCTAGATTTTCTTTATATGATTCGCTGCTTGTTTTTGGCATATAACATGTTATGTATATTTGTGTGTTGTGCTATAAAAATATTGCTTTCGCCATTTTCCTGTTGGTAGTCAGATTAAAGCATACTATAAAGCCGAATGATTGATGATATTCGAGAAATTAACGGTTAGAATGATATGTCGTGGAAGGATATTCAATTCTTTTGATTCTTTTGATTATATTGAATTCAAACTTTTAAAGTATAATTAAGTTACAAAAATGTACGCATTTTTTTAAAGTTTTTAAAGTTTTAATACATTATGACATTTTTTTTTTGGTTTGCCACCATGTATTTTCGTGACATATGTTGTACATAAACGTATGTGTTTTATATGTTAACGTATTTTAAAGACATGAATTGCTGCATAAATGCATGCATATAGTGTATGCGGCTTGTAAATAAACGAATACTGTTTATGAGTCAGTATTACAAGGCTTGCTGACCATACTACATTATATGTTATATTACATAAGACGGACTGATATAAATGCATTCATTCATTCATTCATTATATACCCTCGCAACGCTTAAGGCGAGAAACTCTTATTTATAGAACAGCAACACACAAAAGCACACAATTACTGCTTTAATGTTATGGACAAATTACTTCCATATGTTAACATTAAGGCAACCAGAGAAAGCGAACGAGTAGAGGAGCAAAAGTAGGGAAAAAAATTCTGAAGGACATTTTTTAAATAAATAAATATTTATGTAATTTTTTTTTTTTTTTTTTATTAATATTTTGTAATTCTTAAATTTATTGGTGAGATGTGATGTGAGCACATGAGTAAATATTTATTTTATATTTATGTTTAGGTGTAACTTCCATGTACATACGTTTTTTTTTTTTCTTTGTTGATATATATTTCTTCTTTTTTTTTTAACCAACTATCAAGCTTGGCAACGAAAATCCTGGTTCATGAATATGTAGTAGACGTGTTTTAAATAACTATGAAGGGAGGTTATGAGCCAATGCTGCATAAGCTTTACTGTACATATGATAAATTATTTACATTGTCATTCAATTCGCTGACATTATCGCCGTAGGCAACAAGCCATAGAATAGATTAATACAGAAATATGTTGAAACAGTTTTTCAAGCACTTCACACAGCGTTTAACTTTAAACTAAACAGAAGAATTTTAAATTCTTTATGGAAAATTACTTACACTCTTAATTGACCTAGGATTCTGAGTAAACCTAGCCACACCCTTTCTTATATTTTGGTTTGCCTTCCGAACGTTCGAATTATTAGTATGAGTACGCAACATATGTGTTTAGAGCATTGTACGTTCGAATTTAAAGACCCACATATTATCAAAAAATTGTTTCTTGCATTGAGGTAAGGTCTTTTGGAGCATTATATAGTGGTATGGTCCCGAACCACAGATGTTAGGTGAACCAAAAAGTTTTTTTAATATTTGCTTTACGTGCGCTATGGAGAGAAAGCCGGCCGCTTCATGTCCACCAACTTATGAGAATCGCCTCAAGCTATTATATTTTCTAACCCTGAAAAGTACACGTACTTGGGTGTCACGTTTGTTATAAAATTATTATTATCTGGTGAGTATAATTCACGGTTTTTATTAAATGAGTTAAATATTCATTTTCCAGCGAGAGTAACCCGAAATTATTGGCTTAGAAAACTGCCTCAAACTCGTATTCGGTGCGAGGTAAACTACCCAATTTGTGTTGACTTTTCTGACACCCTGGTCGACTCTAACGGTAAAGCAGACAATATTAAATCGAAGTTCCTGGCTGCAACTCGCTTTGCTTTTCTTGCTTTCACTTTTCAATATGGAACTCAACATTGTACATCATTTAGTCTTTCGTAGATTTATTCGTGCCTATTAGGAGATTCGAAGTTTTTCAAAAAATAATGCTTTGTGTATATAATTTTGTGGGTAAAGTGGGAAATTTCTTAAATTTTTAGTAAATGAAATGGACTTAGATAACCTCTAATTAGAAGGAAAATCTGGACTATACCCAGTGAGTATTTGTTTTGGTACATTGGCAATTGCAGAGGCCCTTTGGGACCACTTTACATAAAGCCCGAAGAACGCCGACTATCGTTCGCTGAAAAATTCTCCATTATTTTAGTACACCAAAAAATTAAGCTTCACAGACCAGGTGCTCATGTAAAACCAACGATATATTTTTTTAATATATGCTTTTAATTGTTTTCTCTCTTATGCATTAGAATTAGTACGAATACAATGTTTTGTTGTATTTTACTTATTTTCAATAAATAATAATAACAACAATAATAACAACAATAATAACATTATGTGAAGATGTACCTCTATATAGAACTTTTCTCCCAAAGGCTATGTAGTCAAGATTTCTGCAAAAGCAAATACAAAATATTTCTTTCAATTTCTAGGGGAGAGAAATTGTTAGAAATATTAAAAATAAATAAGTTTTTATATTATTTAATGAAAAACCTTTCAATTCTGTAATAAATTTATATTAACAGAAGAAAAATTTTCAGGCTGAAAGTATTGATCAAGTGGCTGCTAGAGTTCGTAACGAAAGAAAATTGTGTTACACCAGGAAGAAGTTCTCTTGTTATATTCAAATTACAAAATCTGTACAATATCTGTCACATTCACCGAATTTTCAGGTCTTTAAGTTTAATTTTTTTTTTTTCAGAAACTTAGAAAATTTCTACGTCATTAGTGATTTTCTTCAAATGGAATAGTCTTGCGACAGCTAGGCAAGTATTTCGAAGATCTTCTAGAGAACCACTTTAAAGCTAAATAGCCACTGGAAACAATGCATTGAATGTGAATTTAAAAAATGAAATACAATTTTTAGTGCTGAACGTCCAGTTCACTAACTTTTTAGTTAGGCTAGACATAAGAACCACCATCGTGTCATTAGTAAGATGGACTAAGAGTAGAATTTTTTATATAAAGTGTGCACATATAGTTTTATAAAGAAGAAATAAAACGCCGAGAAACTTTACTTTTCCCAATTAATCCTCTGAATTTGATATATAATTGCATTCGATTTTGAAACGCAATATATATGTACCAGATTTATTTTGCAAAAATATTCTGAACCCTTTTTTTTCCAACTGACTTCTTATCTTTTATAGAGCATTTTTAAATTGAATGTATGGAAAAATCTGACGAACGCCATTATTTGAAATTGTCGCTCTTTGTCAGAAGTACACGATATCTATATGTTACAAATCATACGATTAAATTAGTTTATTTATTACTTTCCCTTGTATAGACAAAAAGCCGTAAAGAAGAAATCATTTTTTCTACTTTCTTTAAGTGAAACAAAATTCGATAAAGAAAAAAACTACTTCTTAATAAATTTTATCGATAAAACGAAATGAAAGGCAAATAAATGAAAAAAATTAATGTATTAACTGTTTGAGAAGAGTTCATGCTCATCCATAAATCAGTTTATTTCAATTTGTTCTGTCATCGATTCGCCTTATCGACAATGAAAGTGATACGCGGTAGTCTTGTACGTTTTTTGCCGGACAAATGCAAATTTCCGTTCATTAATATTCACTTAAAATTCTTATACTTTAAGCGGCAGAAAACTGGAATTGAAGAAAATGAAGAGAAGAAAAAAAATTAAAATGCCTTCGGTAGATATGCAATCATATCTATCACTTAAGGGCCAATAATATATTAATATTGCGACATTTGGAAATACGCACAGAATTTTTAATTGGAAGTGTCTTTTGTACTCTCATCACATTGCAAAATACTTCGTATTAAAACAATAAATCATTGGCTTTTTTATGACTTTGACTTTTGCTTTTGCTTTCAAAAACTTAAAAGGTTTCTATTCTCTATTTTTATAGAGCAAAAAGACTACACAGAATTAAAATAATTAAGATAAAACTCTATGAGCGTACAAAGTGATTGTAGGAAATCTACCAAGGAATGCTCACATTGGGTTTGACGAATGTTAGTAACACAACAATTTTGATGTTGTATAGAATAATGCAAACGACAGGTGTCTGCTTGTCGTTCGCACAGCTTTTAAAATTACTATTGAATATCAGAATTTTGTTGAAGAAAATTTTTTTTTATATTTACTCTGGTCAGGTTAAAATCGAAAATGAGATAATTCTATAATCTTAATTTTTTCTGTCCTTATAGGATTGCAAAGGTTTTACTTTTAAATTCTTGCATTCCATAATTAACAGAAAATAAGTGAAAACATTATAGTTAAGGCAAAGTCCCAAGCAACTTGGACTCTTATAAAATTCATTCATTTACTTTCGTGAAAAAATCATACCTATTACAAGTAGTTTCCTCGTAAAGGCAAGGGGAGGGGTTCTACAGCGCTGTGTAAAGTGTAAATGTGGAGTAAATCTAAAATATCTTTTTTTCTATTATTTCTGCCACAACGTACAATATATTAAACTTTGTTTTCCTAAGAACATTGGGGGGTCCAAAAAATAAACCTACGGAGTCTAAATTTGCTGCGATTAAAACAGACATTAAAGACCAGATCATTTTGTCATATAACCACTTAGTTTTTATTAGAATCCTTGAATGGAAGGAGATTCAAAAAATAAACCTATCTATACGGAAATCAGCATTTTTATGAGGTCATTCAAAACTGTGGTTTCTTCCATATTGTACGTTCTTCGTTCGCAAAATTGTAATTAATGTTATTTAATAACTGTTAATATTATTCAATTTAACGAAGTTCTTGTCAAACAGAAAAGTTTTATATCAAAATATTAATTAACAATTTTCTGTGTATTTAAACAATTATCATAACTAGGTTATCTTTCTCGTATCTTTCTCGTTCTTAATATCTTTGCTGTGGTGTATGTATGCTGTACATTTTCTATTTCTTCTACTTCCTGCCTCGACGGTATAGTGCTGCTACGCTGATTGTGTAAATGATTGGCAATTCCTTGTAGTTTAATTACCATTTGTGTGACTTAATTGCATGGAATGAATAAATAAATGAACAAATGAATAGTTTATTATGCATTAAGAGAGTATGTCAATATTCGACTCATTCATGCAAACATAAACATAAACATATATTGTAAGCACTTTACCACAAAATAATGATAAAACACAAATAATATCATATCAGAGCAGATTGTTGTGTGTTTAATAAATTTCAGTTTAATTGAATTATTAAAACCTCTTTAGTACTATTGTTTTGCATATCTTTGTGCGTGAAATATAGTATTTGTATTTGCAATACAGAGAAAATGCATTAGAGTTTAAATGATATAAATATAAAATAGAACTTTATTATTATTATTTTCAAAAACCGCAATTACAAGATTCATTCGTTAATGTTTATAAATAATTTCAAATACAATAAATGTTGTATTAAGTGCTTGGAGAATTGTTTTCAGCACAATTTCAATAATAACACAACCGTAGATAAATAAATTTAGGTCAAATATCATAAATAACGTGCTATGTGGCAAAATCAAAAACATGCACACAATATATTTGACCTTCAACTTTAAACAAAAAAAAAAAATAAATAAATAAATAAATAAATAAATAAATCCGATAAACAAACTGAAAAAAAATATATTAATAGTTATGGTACCAGATAATGCAACTACGTTTAAAGATGCGCACGTTTCGATAAAAGCCATGCAACAGTAAACGTACAGAAAATTTTCTAAAGAGTTCTAATATTGACATGAAATATAATGAATAAACAAACAATTTTTATCCCTATAAAAAGGAGAATGAATAAATAAAGATTTGTAAATACATTTTTTTTTTGTAAGAATAATGTAACGATCAAAATGATTTTCACGGGTGTGAAGTTAAACTAAAATTTAATTAGCAAAGTTACAAACCGAAATCTTTAAAAGAGGCCTATTAAGCGATTAACAGAATCCTGTTAACCAGACTTATATCAAATATAGTTAAAATAGAACTATTTTGGAACTTTTTTTGAACGAATATGATAAACAAAACATCAATTTTTGTTAATTAAGTAAAATTTGATATAAAAAAGGTTTTCTGTTATGTCAAATATGGACATTGAAAAATCACTGTGGCCAAAGCAAGTACTGTGAAAAAATGAAATTGATATTGGGTGAATCCCTAATCCATGCTCCTTCCAACGCTGTGTAATATGTATTAAGTTTTGCCCGGAACGTTTTTCTATGGGACTTTGAAAATTGCTCTATATCCAGCAATATGAGAGCAATGTTTTGACGACCACTGTGGCCAAACCAATGTGACAATGTTCGGAAGGCCAAATCAATGTATAAGCCATATTCTATGTACTATATACTGTACTATAAAGTAAACTAATTGCTATGCTATAAAAGTGGAAGAATGAAAGACATCTGTTTGCCTAATACAGTTGGTAATATTGCCAAGTCACAACAGTGTCAGGAAATCGGTCGAATCTTTTCAGACAGTAGCAGTAAAGAGGCATACCAAATTGTCGACATCGAATACAAATGTAAATTAAAATGTTTCAAAAATTTTGAATCAATAAAACATATTTTATTTATATAAATTATTCATAACATGGAGACAATTTGAACAGGGTGACAATTCGAACAGGGAGACAATTCGAACAGAGCAACAATTTCAAAATAAAACATATGAGTGTGTGTACTTATGTATTTGTACGTGAACGTTTACATAAAATGCTTCCGCTTTGATATTTTACTAAGCAAATACTAATTGATTTCTTTTACTACTAGAGGGTGTACCGCTTTCATTACTTCGTGCTCTGAGAGCTACGGCATGTTTATTAAAAAAATCGTATTGTGAAGTTGGCGGGATGTCGTAACTCCATATTTTCTTTGTGAACTGCGCGGACAACGTGTTTGCAATAACAGTAAAACAATTTTTATAAATTGTTGAGGATGGACAATGGGTTGATCATTGCCTGCTACGGTAGCTAAAGATTGTGACGGAAGACTTCTAATGTTTTGAGTAATAGGAACCGAACGGACGCGGGTATTTTTGGAGAATAAGATTTGCGGTAAAAATCGTTTGCTTCACTGTCATTGATATAAGCGGGTGTAATTGGTTTGGCTACGCCATATATAGAATTCTTAAATATATATATAAATATAAAATATATTATAGAATTCTTAAATTCTACATGTTACGTGCCCTTCAACATATCAGGGATAGATTCTTTCGTTTACGAACCATGTGGGCGTTGCACTTTAAATGTGTTGTATCGTTTCACTAAAGATTGGTTAGTCGCGATCATTCGTCTCTTGTACATGAGTATGTGATTCGGGCTTGTAGTTGTCATTTTGAAATACTTTCAAATTGTTGCGTTTTTTTTGTAAATTGAGATTCTTTCGGTATTTTAATGGTTTTTTCTGCCGGTTGCACATCAATGGAGGATTGTTAGGTTCTGTTGTAAATATATGTCATTATCTGTATTATCCCAAAATTTTCGCATCCTCCAATCGACTATTCGTCGTAGGTGTTTTCAGCGGAAGGGACGTTTTACGCTTAGTGTATTCATAAAATTTGCTCAATAATTTTTATTTTCTCAATTTTTTTATTTCTCTTTCCGAAGATATCGAACACGAACGGCCCTCGCTTTCTGCTCCCAGGTTCGACTTCGATTTACCGACGAACCTTTATATTCGTTTACCACTTGCTTCGGTATCGTGCGCCGGGCTGCGATCGCGTGGTAAATCCCGCTCCCACGGGACGCCAATTACGATAGAATGCCATTCGTATTTTTTCGTAGTTTTTTATTATAAATATTTCACAAACCCTAAATTATGAATTTGGGAAAAAAATATCTTAAATGAAATAATACCGCCCACGTAAACGATCAATTTTAGACAATCTGTGTTTTTTAAAAGTCTTCACCTTTCAAATGTTTAGAAACAATTGACGGGAAAAAACACATCCCGTACCACAAGCTTGCATGGATAGCAATCACATTTCGATAGACGCTCACATTGCGGTCTAAGGGAATGGGTGTTAGCAGTATTAAACACGGATAGACTATGAACAGAGCAATGTAAGACTTGTCTTATGTGTTAGCATCGTTTCATACGCTGCACGTCGGTCTTGCTCTATTCATTTTTCGAGATTGTAATTCCGATTTCAATTTTCTTTATGAATGTATCACTTTTATTTTCTCAGATAGATCGAAATTGGGTGGAGCGCTGTTCTTCCTTACGATTTTCTTTTAAGCTTTATGTGAACGTTAGCTGTTTAAAGCACGCTGTGATCTTTCTTTCATTTTACGATCATCTAAAATATGATACGGACAGTTTTTCTGCAGATGAGTGGGCTATAAGGCGTCGGGAATTGTGATAAATAAATGAGATTAAATGTCCTTCTCTCTCTCTTTCGAAATATTTCCAGATAGCAACATATTCGACAATTTCTTACCCGAATTTGGAAAGAGTAGTTACTATTTTTTTCTGTTTATAAAAGATAAAATCTTGACTTGTGACGTTACTAAAACATATACATGTATGCATACAAACATATGCAAACGGAAAGGAATAGAAAGAAATTTTTCTTAAAACATGACGACATAAGTTCTTTTTGTTTTTAATTTTGCCATTTTGTTACTTCCCCTTCGTTTTGTACTTTACGTTTTGTTATGTTATTTTTTTCGGCAATAAAGAGCTTGTAACTTATAGACTACAAAACCATATACGAGTCCAATGTCTTCAGTGTCTTCAACTCAACCGCCTCTTACGCGTACACATGTACATATGTTAAGCTGTCGTATAAACGAGCTCATGTCTCTAGAGAGTCAAAGTGAAGAAAAAAAGAGCAAAAAAAAGTAAAAAAGAGTAATACACGGAGACAATATATCAAGAAGAAGAAAAAAGTAAAGCACTAAACCGAACATACATAGAAAATGGTATTTACACGTAATACGAAGACTTGTTTTTATGAAGTAAAGAGAAAATCGTATTCGTTTCGATTTCTTGTGCTTGGAGGCATTAAAGTTTAAACCAGGATTTATTTCAAAGACATGAAGTTACATTAGAAATGATTGTTAATAAAAAGAGAGGGTCTACGTTAGGATACAATGCACAAACTAAGAATAAGTGTAGATTTTTCAATTGATTTCTTTAATTTAAGTAACAGAAACCGATAACCCCATTGGAATCAACAATAGCTTGGTAGTGTTATAAACATGTCTGCACGTAGTTATATTTACGCACAGTCAGTAAGCAAACAAACAAAATACTTCCTTTCTTTCTTTTTTTTTTTCTTTGTATGTCTCTAGAGAAGATTCTTTGTTATATTCAAGGATTTGTTCGAAAAATCAAAGAAAAACAAGTAAGAAAATTATATTCGTTTGTGACGGAATCTTTTAACCCTAAAGAAAAGGAAAAAGGGGAAAAACAGAAAAAACATATTTCGATTTTTGTAGAGTGACATTGATTATACATAGAATGGTTTTGGTGTATGGAGAAAAACTTTTTCTTGAATTGGAAGTTGCAGTGAACGCAAGTCCTGTTAGAGAACTAACCTGCTTAAAAGAACTTCGATCGTTTTTGCCAAAGTAGAGCCGATATATTAACTTTGGCGAATAGAGCAATGTTTGCCGTAGACTTTACAAAGCGGGAGGGAGAGACGGATGTGTCTGGTTCGATTCAGATTTTACCGGCAGACTTCCGGTTAGAGTGCTTTGGCGATCAGAAGAATGTTTGCCGAAGGCATTACAAAGAGGGAGAGGCACGAATGTGTCTGGATCGATTCAGAATTTGCTGATAGACTTATAGTGTTTTAACGATTACGATTAGACTTTTTTGGGATAATGGATAACCAAGCTTCCACGTTTCATGAATATATATACATTTGTTTTAGAGGTTTATGAAGCTTCCTTCTGGCTGAAAAAGTGAGTAGAAAAAAATTATTGTTTCTTAGCCGCGAAGGGGAGCTTGATTTCGCATCTTTTCAAGAAAGCCCAATGGTAGCCTTGAAATTAAACTAATCGGGGCTTCATTTACATCAAGATGCTCTTTTCAAAATTTGCATTTCATTAGTATTAATGTTTGGGAACAAATTATATACACTTTTTAAACATAATCTATATATCCACAATGAAAACATATGTTCAAAGTGTCTTTCTCTTTCTGTCGTAATTGATGCGACTATGAAGGTTTCAAAACCAAACAAACGGACGGACAAAAAAGACAGCTTAGTTAACATAATATCAGTCTTACCCTGATGAAGGATATGTGTAGTTAATGGGACTATGACGAATATTGCTGGGGGCTACAAGCTTAATAATAAAACAAGTTCAGCCCACCACAGGACATTACAATTTGATCTTTTGACAGGAAACATATATGAATTTTTTAGGAAACCACCCATTCAGTTGAAATTAGTAGAGAATTTTATTAACGGATACTTAGTAAAAATATCGACCATTTTCCGAGCACATCTTAATTTCATAGCTATCGCGGATGCTTTACTTCCAAATTCATTCATATAGCATCTCGTATATTGATATTAATTCTTGCAACTTTGAGAATTACGACAAGAGACAGACGGTGTTAGATACATCAAGAAAAAGCTATGTTTGATCAGGTTAGTTGTTAAGGTCATTTGATTTCGATTTCAACTTCAATTTTTCCAATAATATAAAACCAGACATACGGACAAGACTCATTAAATTTTTCATATTACTTTCTGCATTTCTTCTTCTTATGTTACAAACGAACTGACACTAATAATATAACAAAAATATTTCAAATCCTTTTTTCTTTCTTTTTTGTTTTTTTTTTAACAAACACTTTGAGACCCAAGTGTCGGTTAATTAAATAAATGTCATTGAATTGCTAGAAACGTGCTCGAGAAGTAAATGCCTTAAAACTTGTAAACTACAAAACAACAACAACTAAACTTTCTTGAATTTCAAAGAAGAAAAGATAATAATAGAAACTAATTCACAAAGAAATACAATTAAAAGAAAATGTATTTTAAAAATTATTTAAAACTTTTTGTATCTTTAAAAGTTCCTGTTTAAACTGATTAAACTTTAACGTTGTGTTTTATCATATTACTCATGAGGTGGCTATGTTTCATTAATGCAAACTCAGCAGAAAGTCAATGTTAACGATGACTGATAAACGTCAAGGCTGTCATCAGTGTCTCTTATCGTGTTTAAGCCATAAACATAAATGATACATATATGGATGCGCACATATCACAAGACCTAGATAAACATATACTTGAAATCTTGTGTAACAAATTTATATCTTGTTTTTTTTTTTAAGTTTCCTTTATACATAAAAGTAACGTGTCGCCCTACTTTTTTCTCTATCTATTTATTCTTGTTTTATGCAAGAATTTTTATCTTTAACCTCATTTTACAAATTTTCGTATCTTTTTTTTTGCTTTTTTTTCATTTTTACTTAAATTTAGTCGACAACTCCTTTGACTACTATCTTCGGACGCCTACTGGTTATGTTAAAGCAAAAATACTACTTTCATGTTGTTGATGTTTTCTTTTTCCTCTTTTGGTTGTGACTTTTCCTATCTTTTGTTCTAATCAAATTTATTATAAAAGCCAGAAAATACCAACAAAATGTTCCATTAAAGCAAGAAAACACTTTGCAATGAAGTGTTAAACACCTGGACTTCTAACATTTTACCTTTTTGGTCTTCTGTTTTGTGTGCGGTTGTGTTTACTTATAGTACCTAAGAAGCGTTTATGTTCATTTTTATTCATTTAAGGAATTTTTATTTTTGATTTTTTTTTTTTTTCAGTTTCCTTGTGGACCATTTTTAGTTTGTAATTTCGTAGCCTACGCGCAGGACGTGTTAGACTAATTTTATCATTTAATTTACAACAAACAACTTTTCTTTTTTAAGCATGAAAAACCGCACGGAATTATATAAAATATTTCTTAGCATAGAATCCTTAAAAACACGCAGCTAACCATTCATCTAATTGACGGTGTGTTTGGGTTTGCGAAACTGTCAAAACAAGCTTAGATACAAATAAGAATTTACTTCGAATTTGTTACTTTTTAACTGGTCAGAATCAGAGTTCAGGATATTCAAACTTATTAAGAAGATTTACAAATTAGTCTGTCTTTGTATCGTTAGCCTATCGTTTCGGTAGGCGAAAATTCGAATTCTTTATGGAAAAATTAATCAGGGGCCTTCTTGAAGTTGCTTTTAGTTTGAAGCTTTTTGAAGTATCTTTGCCGGTAAGATAGCTGATAAAACGAAGCGCGAAGCTAAAGGGCGTTTTTTAGGGCAATCCGTACCGCGTTCTAGACCTTTTTTGCGCCTGCCCGCCAAATTTAGGATTCTATGTCTGGCGTTATGAAATTCTCGTCGAAAACCTGTCATCTGATTCTGCAAATGGTCTTGTATTTACACAAGATGAATCGTTATCTAAGATATCCATGTTTTTCAAGAGATATCTGAAGGAGCTGTGATCAAGATCGCTTACTTAAAAACACGACTTTTGAAAGCGGCGAGCAACATAATTCTAAAAATTTTCATTCTTTTTATTCCAAGTTTTTAGAGTATGAGGAAAATTTTTCTAAGTTTTGAACAAGAAGTAGAAATCGGTAACTACTCGTAGGTCGCTCTCTTGTAATTTCAGAAGCTTGTGTGTTATATCGGGAATTTTTTGCCAGCCGTTGTCCTGCACTGTGCTTGAAATGTCCAGCTGATTTTTTCTGGGCCCATTAACATACCAGGTTTTTAATATTGCCACAGAAAACACGTTCTTACTGAAGTGTATCTGTTTGGATGATAACGACTATTTTTATCATGAAATCAATTTCAACGGCAAGACTTAAAAGCTTCAAGAATGCGAAACTCTGCAAAGAAGGCAAAAATTGTAGTTCATTCTTATAAATTCTAATAGTTATTGACTTAAAATTGAAGTTGAATGCTGGCTAAATGCTAAACGCCTGTTGAAATACCCATCATTGGCATGAAAGTGCGGGTATTTAAAAAATCTTAAAGAGAATAAAGTTTTCTTGTCGGCTTTCAAATGAAATACTTTTCGTATACTCTCGACTTATTTAAGGTGGCACAATACGTTTAGTGAAATAAAAAGTACACGTTCAGCTTATTGTAGCCATTTTTAAGTACAAAACGTAGACTTAATAAATAAAACAAAAAAATGATACTAAAGAGAGTTGTGTAAAAAAAGGATAATTAGTTCCGTTAAGAGAATTAAAAGTAAATTAGGATAAACAAGAACAAAAAGATAATAGATTTGGTTTTTAAATGATGCATTAAAAATGTCCTTAAAATCATTTGAAAAACTCATTTAAAATTTATTTAGAAATAATTAAGATGGTTTCAGTTATCTTAAAGTATGCTTTTGTTACGGTAGAGTGTGGTGCGTAATTAAAAATTATTAGCTTTTTCTAGCTAATAGTGGAAGAATCAATAGGCTGAGGATTGTTTAGTTTATGCAAGAATTTTATAGAAATTCACGAAAAATGTTCGTAAAAAAGTTCATGTAAATATTAATTAAAAGTTTCTTAGTTGCGACCAAATCGATATCAATTTTAAGTTTGAAAAAAAATATGATTTTTAACCGCTGGGGAGAAAAGTTAATGGTACCTTTGAGCATATTTATTTGGAAGGTTAATATAACGGTTGTTAACAACTGACTTAAATTTCGAGACACGTGTCCTGTTAGGTTAGTAGTAGCGCGATTTTTTTCTTTCAACAATCTATGGACAAAAAGTAATGAGACTTTATTTTTTTAAATACCCACGCTATGTTGTAAACAAGGGACGTTATGAGGTACGCGTCTTGTTGCGTTAGTAATTGGGGTTTTTTTTTTTTATTTAACCAGTTCTTTTGTAAGCGATTTTTTTTCTGGTTTTGATTTATCTGTGGCACGATATCACGATGTTGTTCGTAACAGCCATACCAACCTACCGAAGAAATACAAATATCGACATCATAAGGTGGGTATTTAAAAAAATAGAAAATCGTGACATTTTGTCTGCAGTAGTAGATAAACTAACTCTGATATCTCACTACTGGTACAAAATTGTGAAGAAGAAGACCATCAGTACAATATTGAAAATTACGATTTAGTTTTCTCGATATTTAAAGCGGGAATTTGGGCATTTGCTATCCAAAGCACATAGAAGATTGGACAAAACAACACTTTCAAACCAGTTTAGTTGGCCAGCTGCCTTTAGTATTTATTGATTCAAATGTTATTAATTTCATCTTTAACCACAATACAAATATTGTTTGTAATTAACATTTGATTTAAACGAATCTTTTTTTTTTCAAATTCTTTTTTTTTTTTGTTATTTGCAATAATATGCAATTAAATAATAAATCAATAAAATAAAATTAATAAAATTGCAATTAAAACGAAAGTTAATTTATTGTGCCAATAAGACCAACCGTCTCTTTTTTCGAAGAGACTGAGAGTTTTTTTTGTACTTTTTTCACAAAACGTTTTTCTTTTTTTCTGAACCCTATAATACTATAGCTTATCATGCATAAAGTGTGCCTTCGTGATAGCTTTTTTGCTTTCATTCTTATAGCATTAGTTAGTTACATTTTATCGCATGCAAAATTGTTTGCACATCGTTTCCCTTTCCGCATAATTAGCTTAAGGCGATGGATGTATTTACAATTTTTTCTGGCTCATTTCATAAAAAATCATAAACGAAGAAGACGAAAAACTTGCAAAGAAAATATATAATAAATGGAATTTTTTTATTTATAAATTAAGTAAAAGCCACAGATTTGCATTAAATCAATATAAAATTGCCGGAAAATAAATTTTACTAATCTCCTTTTTGTACTCATAGTCTAACGTCATATGTATATATGAATTTTCTTTTTACTAAAACCACAAAATTGCTGAATTTCCGATAAAATATACGTTTATAGAATATATCCGTAAAACAATAATAACAGTGTAGCCATACTTGAGTACATATGGTTGGTTGTAGAACGCATTCAGTTTTTGTATACACACAACACCTGTTATATATACACACACACATGCACACACAAAAACAATAACATTTAATTTATGATTTAATAATTCATGGACAATTCATACATTGCCTGCTTACCATTGTTGTTGGCAGAATCTTATACATTCTCAGTTTACTTTGGTTTCGGTTATTGACTGAAGCATATCGAAATTTCTTTAAAAGCATTAATTATTAAGAGAGACAGAAGAAACACAAATTGTATGGTTAAATATACACACATTTGTGCATAGTTTTCCTAGATATATTATATCTTAAGTCCTACTTCTTCTCTTTTGTATTTTTGCATTGGTTTCGTTGGCACGTTTATCTTAAGTTGAAGTCACATTTAGGCCAGCAAATAACAAACTGTCAATGATTTGCAATCACCAATACATAGTAAAAACACGATAAATTTCAATAGTCACGTTTTATATTTATGACCTGAATTCACATATATATATATGTACAGGCACTGAAAACGTATGAAAACTAACTGAAATTTTATTCCATAAAATTTAAAGTAAAAGCAAATCGAAGAAAAGGATGTTTCGTTGTTGATATAATATATATGATAATATTTTAAAATACATATTGTGAAATATTGTGAGGAAGAGGAAGTGCATTTATATTAATAAATAAATAATAATAAGAATTTTTCGTTCATTATTTTCATTTATTATTTTCTACGTTTATTATCTACATTCGTCGTAACAGGTGTTTACATGTATTTTGGGCAGCGACATCTATTGATGAAAATGATAAAAAGTAATAACGGTTAATTCCTTCACCTAAAATAAAAATTTTCCATGTAGCATTATTGAGTTATTCATTATATACCGATACTAATCATAGAACGCTCACAAATGCATTTTCGACATTCATTACTTTTCCTGCTTGATTTGAAGAAATCTTTCGCCGAAGCCCGTCAAACACTTTTAGAAACTTATGTTGATATTGCTCCATTTTATTACAATTGTCGATTTTAGTTTCAACGGGTTAAAAATAATTAAAAAGTGATTCTAATATCAATGACAAAGAACGGCCTCCAGGAATAAAAAAAAAAGTACGAAGGCAATGAATTGTAAATCTTGTTGGACGAAAACCCAGCTTAAACTCTCAAAGATCATGTGAACAACTTAGCAGTTGATGATCGTTTATATGCGATGGGAAAGATTGAAAGGAGGGAAAAAGACGATCACACAAATTAATTGAAAATGTCATTTCGAACCGATCCAACGCAGAGATAGCTTGCCAAGCAAAAAAAGAAAAGTTTTCTTTGGTTTACTGTAAATGGCGATGAAAGCTGAATCCACATTGGCACCGTAGCCGAATATTCACGTTCCCAAACTTTTACTGTACATATGATGGAATCAGAAAGGCGTAGTACATTACAAGCTGCTAAAACGGAATGAAACTATTACTGCAGGTGTCATCTCATTGCATAACAACGTTTAGCCACACGTTGCAAGAGTTATCAAGAGTACACAGTTGCAGTTCAAATGGGAAGTTCTACCGCATCCAGCTTACTCAGCAGACATAGCGCCTTCTGATTGCTACTTGTTCAGATAGCACTTCTTCAGCCAGGCCAAACGGTTTCGAAATGCTGAAGAAGTGCGAAAATGGGTCTATGAATCGATGCAAAACCAAAATAGTTCTTTCGACGCGGCATCGTTACATGGTCAGAAGAATAGAAAAAAGTTGTAGAAAATGATGGAAAATATTTTCATTGGCAAATGTATCAATTTATCTCAATCAAATCAAGGGAAAAATATGCCCAGAACATATACAAGCAACTAATATTATCTACGAATATATATAGCGAATCATTTTATACTTAAGTTGTCAAAAGTTGCCTTCATAGCAGTGTTTAGATTCAAAGTTAATTTTTTGAACTTATTAATCGCAGTGAAATCATTAATTTTCTTTTACAGAGACCCATTTTTTATATGACATCTAAAGATCCCATAAAATGTATACATATACACATCCTTGACTACTGCAAGATTCTAAATCGATTAGTTGATTATTCCTATTTATCTGTCGGCCTGCCTATACATATCGATATGTCCCTCTGTCTGGTAGTCCTATCCTACAATCCATAGCAGATAATAAAATAGAAGTAGGCCAATGCGGAATAGAAGAATATCTCTTCCAAATATAATAAAAAAGTGGAATGCGCTGATGTTGAAAGTATTGTTGAGTCAAATCTCAAAAATGATTGATTTCCGATAATATTAAAGGTGGAAATTTTTGAAGATCAAAATATATGTAACCATAACCGTGATTATCATTGCCCGCATCGAATTAATTCAAATACGGTTCTTATTATTTGCCTTTCGTAGATTTGAATGGTATTCGCTTCAATCCTTGTTACCATGCAAATGTAATTTGAATATAGATTTGAACTAGAGCTCTAAACGATAGAAGATTTGTGTTGGTAATCATTTTATTGATTCTGCACATACAATGAAGACAGATACTCCCATAAATATCTAAACTTGCGATTATCTTTATTTTTCTGCAATGTACTTTACGACACTTACTAATACTTGTTTAATATTCTCAGTAATTGAAAATTAAATTAAATTAATATTTACAGCAATCGAAAATCAGGCGTTAATACCAATATTGTGGTTGAATATTGAATAAAGGACAGAAGTTCATACCAAAAAGTTAAAGATGATTTCTTTTTTCATAGCAAATAATTGAGTAAATAAATGTAATTTTTATTACAAGAGAAAAATAAACTTGAATCCTGTTCTTTCGCTTACTACAACAGGCGATTGAAAATGAATAGGTAAATATACTCTACTCAAGCGCTCTCTTCATTTTCAAAATAAAGAATTGTTTGATTGCAATAAGAGATCAAAATGTGAATTTGTTTTTTTTTCTTCTTCTTTTTTAAGTTGATTGTTGGCAAAGGTTTTGTAAACTATTGAAATAAAAATCGTAATATATTTAAAAAAAAGAAAGACGGAAAAAGAGAGAGGGAAAGAGAAAAAAGAAAAAGTTAAAGCTTAGAGTGAAGAAGCAGAACTATTTTAGTAATACACAAGTACCCACTTATGTAACGAGTTCGAAGAAAAGAAAAATAGAAAAAGTTAAAATAAATTTGTAATTGGATAAAAGTACCTGCAGGTTGTAAAAAAAAAAAAAAAAGTTTTTAAAAACAAATTTTAAAATGTAATTTAAAACATTTTTGCTTAAATTAATTGAAATAAAAAATATATGTGGCATTCAATGTCAATTATAACTTTTAGAAATGGTAATTACAAACAGGTATATATTTAGTGTACGTGAGCGTATCACGCAGTAGATTACTGTTTGTATTTATTCGAAATTTAATTAAAAATTTACTTCCATATATGTGTGGTAAACTCAGTTATCCACGCATACGCAAACATAGTTTGTTTGAATGAGTTGTGATTAAAGCCACTATATGTAAATCGTAAAAGTTACTATAGATTTACTCTTCACATATTTGTACGTATTTAATGCACCAGTTATTTACTTAGTTCAAGCCTTTTAATTGAGGTTCTACAACGAAATATAATAAATTGTTTACAATTTCAATTTTACTTACTTTGCACTTATATTACATACATATTGCATAAGCATTAAATGATATTTTGCTTATCATACATGGAGAGATATTTTTTGACATATTTATTTGTCTATTGTCAATCAAATTTATTATGTATGCGAACAACTCATAAACAAAACAACAACGTATTATAAAAATTGCAAACACAAGATATTATATGTTAAAGTTGTCTCTGGGTGTACCAAGTAGCAGTTAGGTAATATGTTAGCGAAGAATCCTTTTTTTCTACTTTGTACATACGATCTTAATAAAACTTTCCCTATTTTGAAGACCTCAGCATCAGAATACCCACAACTTTGCGCTACTCTACCGCACTGCATTAACTCTTAAATTCATACTTTTGACAAATGTCTACATAACAATTTTCGACATATTTTTAACCTTAGATTCATACTGTTGCCAATTGTCTACATACCACTTGTCGACAAGCCAGTTTACAAAAATTTGAATTTGGACGTGTTCGAAAACCGGTTCATAACCAAAGGTAACAAATTATGTGCGGAAGAAAAAAACTTTACATTACCTTTAGCGGACAAGCTATGTTTCTTTTTATACATTTGAATGTGAAGGGTGTTCAAGTTCAGTGCATTATTCGGAGAGGAAGTTTCAATTTTCGTCTTTCATATAAAGGAGTGATTTATGTAAAAGGAAAAAGATTATTTCGTATCTGTTGTAAAGTAAACTACTAAGGTTTGATGTTACATTTGGAATTTTTAATGGATATATGCCCGATTTTTTGGAAATACTATATCTCTACATACGACTTTTTTCAAAATAGTTTCGTTTCAAAGCAAAATATCATGCATTTAAAGGTTAAAAGTCAGCATGCTAAAGACGGACGCGTTCATTCATTCATTCATATTTTTTTATATTTATATTAATTTATAATTCTAACTACGTATTGTGAGTTCAAAATTTTGGTTTTTCAGCTTAATAATGAATTTTTATTTACATATGTAGAATATTTTTATTTTACTTCAAACAACTGGGTGGTACTATACTATTTAACTCATTATATAATCGAAATCAGAGAGTTAAAACATCGAATATCTAAATTATACCTGAGTTTATTTCTCTTATCAGAAGCCGGTAATATCAGGAAGGTGTGATGGAGAAAACGACCATGGAAGGATATGTATTAGCTTTAATACTTTTATAGGTCACCTGTAATTTATTTAAGGGGCTTTGCATATGGTCTTTAAATTTAATTTTGCGGTCAAGCACAATATCTAAATAAATAACTCGGTATTGCTCGGAATTGCCATTCAAGCGCATTGAACAGTCCTTACGTTTCCTAGTATAGTGTAGCGCTTCAGTTTTTTAACATTTTATCTCTGCTAAAATGCAGAATTGTTTCGGACTTCATTGAATTAGAAATTCTTATGGTTAGATAGCGTTCTAAAGGAATTTATTTTGTAGTTGATAACAGGGATGTAGATATTTCCCGTCAGCTTGAAAAGAAAAAACAACCCTGAAACCAAGCGCGAGGAGGCAAGGACAAGGCATCGTTAGGTAAATATTTTATCTTAAATTTAGCTAATTTTTATTCGTTGACATACAAAATCCAATCCAATCTCGATAGTTGAAACTATTGGAGCACTTGCAGTGTCATATAATTGTCATTCTGCGATTAGATCTATTTTACCTTCCCCTGACGTCGTTAGACTTCTCTCTTTAAAATGATTAAAAAAGAAAAACCTAAAAGTTTTGCAATCTTAGCTGAAAGATCAACATATGAAACAAAAATAAGGCGAACCAGAAAATTGAATAAAACATTGCGATTTTCGAATACATGCCTTTAAGCGAGGAAATTGTAATTATGTCAGCGACATAATTTTTCATACATAGATTACTTACATCCCTACGGAATATCTCAACTCAAGAATTGGAAGTGTTAGCTATCTCAGATTAGCCAATAGGCAAATTAAAAGGAATCTTATAATAAAGCAAAATAACCTTTCATTGTTTTTCTGCTTTGATCATTTTAAAATCGACAGTTAGTTCAAGTTATTGATTCATAGCAAATCTGATCTAAATTCAAAGGTCTCTGAATCATGTTGATGACATTAAACACAGCTCGTTGCTTTATTTTCCAGGAGAATTTCATCATGAAGTCTTTATAAAGTCATATGGCATCGTAATTAAATGTCACACCTGATAAATGATTACTTGACGGGTTAAATGTAATATAGACACATTACTTTACTGGAAATGAGTGTCATTTCCATAATCACTAATACACATTGAAAGTAAAGTAACAAGATTTATATTTAAAGTTAATTGGTGTTAATTACTTAAATGTTTACAGCTTATATTTTACTGTTATGAGACGAAAAATTAATGAGACCACAATTGAATATTTATGCATGAAAAAAAAAACAAAAGAAAACCATTACATATGCAAAAGGTGTACTTTGAGGGAGTCTTCCGTTTTTTTTTTAAGTCAACACCCAAGGATGGGAGTAAAGTGATTTTGTCATTTTATTTGTAACACCCAGACGTAAGTTTCAGAGACCGCATGTCTGCAACTTACATTTTTTTATTTTACATAACATTAAAATTTATCTAGTAACAGAACATTTTATTTTTGCTACGCAACTTCGGGCTCTGCATCATCTTCTGAAAGTAATCTAAACAGAGCTCCTTTGAAAGATGACAACATTTGAATCGACAACGTTGAACTATTATCTGCTTGTTAAGCTATAAAATATAACTTCACGCATAAGTTGTTTAGTTTCGTTATTGAAAAATTCCGTTCTGGAGATTTTTCTCTTAAAGGTGACCAACGGTCAGGTCGACCAGTTGAGCTTAATGAGGATGAAATCAAAACCATCATCGAAGCGCATCATCACGGGAGATTGCAGAAAAGTTAAATGTTTCACTTACAGCCATTGAGAAGCGCTTAAAACGTGTCGGTCTCGTTAAGAAGTTGGATATTTGCGTTCCACACGATTTGAAAGAAAATTCATCTGACAAAGCTCATTAGCGCTTGCGCATCATTGCTAAATTCGATCCGTTTTTAAAACGAATCATCACTTGAGACGAAAAGTGGATTGTGTACAATGAGTCATCGCAAATCACTTCAAAGGCACATATCCAACAAAAGAAGATTTCGTGGTCAATTTAGTGGGATTGGAAAGGTCCGGTTATTTTGAGTTGCTTCCAAGGAACCAAACCATTAATTCGGAGATCTACTGTCAGTAATTGGACAATTTGAATGCAGCGGTCAAGGAAAACCGATTAGAATTGGTCAATCGTAAAGGTGCCATTTTCCATCAGGACAATGCCAGGCCGCACATTTCCTTGGCCAGTCGGCAAAAATTTGTGGATCTTGGTTGGGAATTGATGGTACACTCACCATATAGTTCTGATCTTGCGCCACCGGATTATCACTTATTTCGATCCCTGGCAAACTCCCTTTTTGGTAAACCTTTCAACCATGAGGGCGCTGTAAAATCTCACTTAACTTAGGTTTTGGCCAAAAAGGATCAGACTTTCTACGAGCTTGGAATTTTCGAGTTGTCAGAAAGATGGCAAAAGGTCTTCGAACAAAATGGAAAATACATTATAGATTAAACTTCATTCCAAGTAAAAAAAAATCTTTAATTTTATTGAAGAAATCGGCAATTACTTTGTTGCCAACCCAATATATACATCAACAATGCGAACCGTGTGGATTTTGTAGTAAAACTAAGAGTTCGTGTCAAAAAGAAAAAAAAAAGAAAATAGAGCACGGAGAGTTATCATCTGATTTTAATCATTACTTCCCCTACCTTTGAGAAAGAATATGAACATCTGGCGAGAAGAAAAATTGATTTTTTGAAAGTCCTTATCTTTTAAGTGTCGCTATAAGAATAGAAAATCTCTGTTCGAAGTGATAATAAATCGTCAAATGCCAGCAGTGTTATTATAATTAGAAGGAGTATTGTCTAATGAGTACATCCAAGATGGTCGCATGTTCCATTTCAAACTTGTTAACGTTTTCCAAGCGAAATTTTCCATAAGGTCATGATGCTGAAAAATGACAATATAACGACTTTTGGCACATTGTGATCTTTTTTCGGTTTATTTGTATTGGCTGTTGTTGGCAATGTTCCACAAGGGTGGTTTTGTACCATAATACGCTACACACAACTAGTCCGACCAAATGACTTGCATGTGATACGTAAACAATGAAAATTTCGTTACATATACCAGGACGATTTATGGTATAATGGCAAACATTTCCTTTTTTAAATAAATACGTTTGCTTTGCAAAATTTATGTTCACTCAAATATCACATAAATATTTTACACCTTTTACAACCGATTACTTGCCGGTTTAGACGATTTTCAAAAATGTTATTAAAAATATTACTTTTTAAGTCAACGCATAATTTATTCTGTCAACACTATTTAGTCATAAGACCTCTTTACGAACGTACCCAAATTTTTTTTAAATCAAACGATATAAACGATGTTCCCTTCTCTTGGTAAAGTCAAACATTTTTTCAAATTAACAAAAAGTCATTTTTATAGGTTTTTATTTACATTATAAGTCTTGGCTTTGAAAAGGTAAATAATTGTCAGTAATTTATTTCAACTTACGTAAGTTTTGGAGACACACACCCACACATCATCATCTATTTAGTTATAATTCAATTTCTTGCGGTTGCATTATTTGATCAATGTTTATTTGATTTATTCACTGACGCATGATTGACAGTTGCGGTAAGTGGAATGCATAAAAGCGAAAAATAATTATTTTTTAAAATAATTTTATCATTAAACTTATAAGATTTAATGTATGAAAATTTTAAAATTCTTCAAACAATCGACCAATTCAACTGTTGGATATGTATGTATCCTATTTGCTTGTTATTTACTTATGTTTATACTCGTTCACATAAATGAAGAATAATGGTCTTGATGTGATTTTTAGAACTTTTTACGTGAGGCCATAAAATGGACTGTAATACATAAATGTTGCTATAATGTCGTTATAAATTCTTAAAGAACGATGTTGTATGCAAAAGCATATGGAAGCAAATGCACAGAGTAAAGCAAACACATGCAAATGCCAACAGTTTTATTAAGAATGTGAAATAAACATCAGGGTCAATGGCATCATTATTGTAATCGGCCTTATTGCTGCTGCTACAACTTTTTAGTTTATGTCTTATGACGAAGCAGAAACTCAGTTATACCATAACAAAAGTACAAAGTTTTAATCCGTACAGCAACAGTAAGAAAAATGTATTAAAAATAAGTCCGGAAGCTATATTCGAATTTTTGATACCATCACTACAGCAAATAGCCAGAGTTTCATTCGAGTTGTAGATACCATCCTTACAAAACATAGCCAGAGTTTTGATAGTATTTTAGATACCATCCTTACAGAATATAGCCAGAGCTTCCTTCGAATTTTAGATACCATTCTTTCAGCGAATAGCCACAGTTTGGAGTTTTATATTTCCAGTTAAAGTCAATATTTTTCTACTAAGTCAATAATCCATTGCTTACTTATATTTTACTTACATATATTTTAAAGAAAATGTTTTGTGAAAATGTATTAAATTTTCCTTTCTGTGTATAGAAATGCAGGATATTTAGTTAATCCTAGCACACAACTATAAAATATATTCTTGATCGGCTTGAGGTTCTAAGTCAATTCAGCGATTTCTGCCGATCCGTTTATTCCTTATCCATATTGGAACCATCTGTATTTAACAAAATTCAAATTGAAAACAGATATTTGGTGCACGTATCCGTAAACGATAACGATAAGTGAGATCCACCCACAAACCTTATAAATTTTTCTTTGACTCACAAAACCAATCGTAGATAAAAATTAACCTTTATATGCCTATTGTTGTTACAAGTCTTCTTAGCCCTAATACCTGAATTTTTTAAATTATATTTTGCGTATTTTATGGCCACATCCCTATCGAAAGAACCATAGATTTGTTGATCTAATCTAACAGCAAGTTTAGTAGATTTCCACTAGATACTAGCGGACATGAATGACCACATCAATTCGTTGACTTATTCATGCTTGCATGAAATTTTTACAAATGGTAAGAAAGAAAATTTACATAATCCTCTTAATCTGAAGGCGTATGTAATAGTAAAGCAGAAATTTATAAAACTATTAAAAAAGATTTATATAAATCGCAAGCAATTTTAATTATATTCGCAATCTTTGTTTATTCCGAAGCTTTACTTTCGCTTAATACCAAAGGCGGTTGTAATAAAATTCTTCTTTCGTACGAATGCAACGTAGGTTTCATGGTTATTATCCTTTGTTCGTTTCTTTTTATTTTTATTTTTATTTATATATTTGATAGTTATCCATGGAAAGCCTCATTAAGCGCGGCATTATAGCAATTTGTTGCAGTTTTCGTTTTTTCTGAATATTATTAAATTACTTGCACAATAGTATACAATTTCATTGCCGCTATTTTTGGTTTGTTTTTCTCTTTATTATTATTTTCTTACCCTAATCACATTTCCAAGCATTACATGCGTTTTCTTCTTTGATGGAAGACGAGAGCGATATAAAAGGAAAAACCGAAGATATAGTATGATTCATATTAAGAGCTTTATTTATTTGCACATGGATCTAACCAGCAATATTAATATAAATTAATTGGGATGGTGTTGCTTATGAAATGTAAATATCTCGACAAGCACAGCAGCAACAAACACAAAATATATAAAAAACTCTCATTTAGAAAGTTGATCTTAAGATAATAATAATTTCATTTAAAAGTTGCTACACTGTTTTCTTAGAAAATACTAAAAGTATGCCTCTCTCTGATTCTAAAGTTTTTATAAATTTAGAAATTTTAAATGGAAACCTTCAACCTCAGATTCAAAATTTTTAATTTATGGCTGATATTTACTAGAAGTGTTTATTTCAATTAGTCTCAAATTTTTTTTCTTGTGTTCTCTGATAACATAAAAACTTTGCAGTTCGTCAATTCAGTAAATTATGGAGAATTGTCTCAGGCCGACCTCATTAAGTTGTTTGGTTCGGATCTCTACATTTATTTCTTTTTAATGTTCTGTAAAATCTTCTCAATTTTAGAATCCTGTACATTGCAGGAGGTGAAGATAAGTTCGAATTTAACTAGCAAAGATATTTACCAGTTACATTAACAGAGCTCTGTAAATGCATTAACATATATCTGTACAGTAATTAGCGTCAAACTATGGTAGGATTTGCAAGCCTAGTCCAAATAAAGATACCTAGGAGACTTTTGTAAACAACATGTGAATCTATATGAAATAACCTCTAAAATTAAATAAAAAATTTACCTGTTTCCTTGGTGGATAGCCTTCAATAAATGCTTGCTACTCGACCATCGCAAAAATAGTCAAATTTGAAAATCTAGAAAATTCCAACTATATTCAGATATATTGCGGAAATCTGTATGAAAATACTTTTCAAACAAGCTAACTAAATTCAAATTTCAGTTTTTAAGAATTTTTTGAAATTTGCTACCAAAACATAACCCTTCTACTTGCCTGTTTTTTATTAGGGATTTTTGATTTGGTCGCAAGATATCATGCGATGTCTCAATTCCCGACATTTTTAATAGAATAAAAAGCCAAATACTAAAAGTCACTCATTCCTAATAACAAACGAAGTAAATTTAAAAAACTCGTCACCTGACCGGATAAAATTGTCAAATTAAATTATTTTTATTACTTACGAAGCGGTATTTCCCTTATGAGAAAAGGAAATCAAAGACATAATCCCTAGATAAAGATTTGCGACAATGCTTCTTCTTCCTCTTTTTTAGTCAATTGTTCCTATCGTTGCTTTTTGCAAAGTTTTCTCATTTAGTTGTGAGTTAATTGAGTTAATAGAAATACATTGCAACTGAAATGTGGAAAGATATAGAGAACGTTAGAAGCGAATGACAATGGCGATGTTGTTTTATTAATTTCATTCATTCATATTCATTACGCTATATTCTTCTTATTTTTCTAAATTCATCGTGTTAACGACAAACGCCAAATGAAAAGGGATTAGCGTGATTTCGAAATTCTTTGCCTGAACCTTAATAAAGTTAGAGATTAATTTTGCTTTTTTTTTTATTTAATTTAATTTTATTTTTTACATTTCTTTATTAATTTTATTTAAATGTACGTTTTATTATTTTTTAAGTGTTAAACGCCACGTCGTCTTTTCTCTACAACTTCAACTTCTTTTCTCTTAGGTAACATTCGAGATATAAATCATTACTTAATGTCAAAAGTCAATATTTATAATAATAAGTTTTGGATTTTTATGTTGTTACGTGAAAATGCTTTATTCCAAAATGTAGTAAACAATTTATTACTCCCTACAGCAGTAACGCAATACATAAAACAGAAACACGTAGACGAACAATTTTATTGTACAGGATGCAGGATACGACGGGCAAGCAAGTAATTTGGCAATGCAGCTAATAATAGTCAAGCATGCAATTTGTATCGGTTGGCACTGAATTAGTGTACATGAGACCCTGGGATATATATACCATCAGTTACTCTTGTCTTAGTCGGATGATCCAATTCGGCTTTGAGACAATGATTCAGACAGTTTTCATAGACAAAAAAAAAAAAGAGAACTTCATAATACTTATCGCATAATTTTCGATAGAAGCAGCCTCGGCTCGGGGAACAATTTAATCTTCACAAACTGTCTTCTGACGATACGATTGGTATATTATATTAGCAAGATCTAGAGGCTTGAAGCTATAATCTGCGAGATGCTGTTTAAAAAATGATGCAACATTGAGGACTTAAGAGGACTTAAATAGAAATCAAGCAATTATTTGAAAACATAGCAAGTCCTCCCTAACGCATACTGAGCAAGCAAGCGATGGCTTACTGTGACAAGATGACCGTTCATTGAAGAAGGGATGGCGCTATGTTGATGGGCAGAGGACGTAGTTACTTCATTATAACTACGGACGAAATGGATTATTAATTCTAATGATAGTAGGGTAGCAAATGTATAACAACAAACAATATAGACTTGCTGGTATACTTCAGAAGATGAAGTGAACATTAACACAATATTAACACTAAGAAATAAAGCAGAATGTAACGAAAACATAAATCAGTCGACACAGCAATGCTTCAGAACGAAACTAATGGTAAGTAAACAATAAAAGTGCAAACTACAATCAATAGATATATCGAATCTACTAAAATTAAGAGTAACACTAAATCAAAAGGGGTTACACCTAAACCTAAAGTTATTAAAAGTAACATGGTGGACGGTAATCGGTTTTCTATCCTGTTCGATGATGAAAGTGCAGATATTTCTTCAAGTGCAAGTGGTGCCAAAACTGCACGATTACAAAAGCCCTGGCCATTGCATATTTATGGAAAAGTAACGACTAATTCCGTCAACAATCTATTGCAGCTTAACTGGCGAAAAATCCACCTAACGTATCCGTGAACATTTATACGCTAAAGAGGACTATAAAAAATAGGCGAATATCTGAATACCAGTAAGACATGTAGTCAGAAAGCAATGTTCAAATCACTTTATTAATAAAAGCTTTAATAAGCAAACTATTTAAGCTAAAGTTCACCCTTCATATAAGTCGCGGTGCTACTCTTTCTTTGATAAAAAAAAGAAATGCACAAAAGAGAAAGTGTACTCAATTTTTAATTTGTGCTCCTTATTACATCTTAAAATCATCATATTAGCAGAAACACACAATCAGATAAATGCCGAAAAAATCTATTCCAGCGTATGAACCGCTAGGAATTTACTTTCACAAAAGCGTACTTCAAGCTACAGCATGCGTAGTATGTGACGGTGTTCATCACGGTTCAGTTTTCAAACAAAAGGATGAAAACAACGTAAAAAAATAAATGTAACAACTGCGATGAGATGGACACACTCCAAATTTACAAACAAATTAAGTATTTACTATCCGAAAAGCGGCAACAAAATTTACAAAACTTGCTCTCAGGTAGTCGTTTGGTCCTCTGTAATAGTAGAGAAAATCCCCTTTTCCCAGCCTCTCTTCTTGCGGACGCTGAGTTATTTAAGCAAAAACACCTCAAACTACGCTGAAGCATTAACGGTGCAAATGCACATAAGAAATTCTTTTAAAAATTCCATAGCATGGGTAATGGAAAATTATAATCATTTACGACAAGCATGTAAAATATGATGCAAGATATGCTCGAAAAACAAGGTATGATTATGCTGTCTTTATTGAGTAAAAATGTATATATCAGGAATGCGAAAGGCCTTAGCTAATGAAAGTCCAAGAAATTATTCTAAGCTTCAAGATCGATATAATTCTCTTAACGGAAACACATTTTACCAACAAAAATAATTCTCAAATAAAAGAATAAAAATCTATAAAAGGAAAACTTTAGTGATTTACATTGAGTAAGAATGTTAAAAACTAAGCCTGAACTTGTGAAAACTTATTTTCAAGTTACTGCGGTCTATTCTATAGGGTTCACATCAAACATTAACAGGTCGGCTGAAAAGTTCGTAGGCTGACACATGGATGGCGCTACTAGTATTAAATCCATATAAGTTTTAGTTTCAAAACACATATTTATACATGTGTCTTTTGAAGGTTAGGGCACATAGATTTAATACTAGTATTGCTATCTAAGTGTCAGCCTACGATCTTTTCAGCCCACCTGGTATATTGCGTATTGTTCTCCATGACTGTTTATTTTCAAGGACGAGTTGCATGAATAGTTTCGCACTTTGGGCACCAAATTGAAGATTATAACGGAAAGGGCTTTCCATCCTTTAGAACTAAGAACAGACCAATGTAGAGGCAATGCTCTCAACGATTATGTCTTCCCCGAAAGCGCACTTTCAGCGCACAAAAGGTTCGAAAATTAAGAAGACAATGTCAAAGGCATAGGTCGCCATTATTGAAACAACGTTCATGGTAATGATCTCGCACTTTGTGAATTACGCTAAAAGAGGCAGAGTCTTTTCAATAGTTTAAGATCGGATACCCAAGGGAGGAACAAAAAAATTACAAAGCGTCTAATTCCAACCGTTAGACAAGAGTCTTCTACAAGAAAGCTTATTGGACAACATTGGACGATAAGCTAAGCCGAAGAGTATAAAGTTATAAAGTATAAAATTTGCGCCGACTATTTGGAGAATACACATCTTCTCAACCATGCACATTAATATCCATCGGTATCTAATAATAGGTCACTCGGAAATTTATTTTTTTTTCGGCTATGAGGCTACTGCGAACTCCAATACTTAAAAAATTTATTGAATCAACTAAAACCAAAAAAAAAAAATACTTACATTACATTAAAAATGATACGTAAACTATCCGAACCATCACTGAGACTTATCTTCTACCTCTTTAAAGTTATGCTTTATGTACGATATTTCTCGCAAAACTTGAAAAGTAGAGATAGAGGATAGGTTTAGAAATTATTTATTTTATTTTTATTTACTTGTTACTAATACTATCAAAGCTTTTAGCAAAAATATTATGAAAGTGCATTATCTTGTATGTAGAAACAAATGAAATAATCAGATTGAACAGATACATCATTTTGTAGACTGTATGCGCAATGTTTCTTAAAACAGAGAATATTATTCAATTGTAGTCATCCATGCCTTGAAATACAGTTGACTTCGAAATCGTTTGCTATTTCATTAGTAACCATAATAAATGAAAAATAAAAGCAACGATAGTCACTTAAATTTCTTTTATTGTGCTTTTCTTTTAGTGAATTTGATATAAGAGGATTGTCAATCGACTGAAATAATTCCAATTTTAATAATTTGAAATTATAATAAATATTAAATAGAAATCATATTTTCGGACACATGAAGCAATTTATGATACAAGCACAAGATGTATTATTCAATATTAATTCAATTTATAAGATTTTTTTTTAAAGAAATTTATTACACAAGTAAAGGCCTACCGTGCGATTCAACAGAAATCTTATAATTGATATGACAATTGATTGGAAGATTAATACAATAATATTAATGTAGAGACAAAAACCTCACGTTGACATGCTTTGTTCTGTACTACTCCTAGAAATTATGTTTAAGCTGTTCATTATTTATTTGCAAGATAGATATACCAAGACCTGAGTTTGCCACATTTCAATATTAAAGCAATTTTTCACCAATACTACGTTTAAACATACCTTTGCGTTACACATTATTTTAACAAGTCTCGCAACTTGACGTAACCTTTCGCTTTTCCTTATCTTTTTAAAATCTTCATGTTCGAGCAAAAAAAAATAATGTTAGAAGAGTAGAGAGGTTGTTTAAAACTATTTCAGTGGCATGGCTGTTTGAAATTTTTTCTAAGAAATATGAAATGTTTAAGCATTTACTCACACATTTTACACATTTTACTGAAAGGAGAAGAGTGTTTCCCGCTGTTTCCTTTTCAACTTTTTGCCTACCATAAAAGAATTTCTGATAGCATATAATATTCTTTGAAAAGTTTTTTTTTCGCTCAATCACTTAAAAAAATACTATTAAACCGGTGCATATTTTATTCAACTAATGATGTTAAAGCGTGGCACCTTGAAAGGAGAATTTCCAATTTGTGGGTAGAGATTGAATCATTATTCACAGATAAATTGTATAAGATTTCAACACTAAGTTAATTAGCTGCTTGCAATAAATGAAGAAAGAGGAGCAAGAGGGATGATAAAAAAAAAAACAATTAAAGAATGAATACAGTTTAAGGGAGAGAAGTATCATTTTATGTATATAACTTTGCAATCAGGTTCAAGTGTTAAGAAAGAAGAAACACATCACAGAGTTGGTTTTACATCCGTCGTATCCTCTTAATGTTAAAAAGAGACACAAGAAGAGTTAAAATGTTAAAGCTCATCACGAATTGTATGTATAATGTATTTCAGAGAAATTAGTAAAGACGTAGCATTATCAGATATTGGAAAATTCATAATCTTTTTTCTAATAATAAAAAAAAAAAAAAAATTCATTGCTTTTGAATACAATAATCATCATTATACTTTCGGCTTGGGGTTTACTCGGCTACCAACCCTTCGAGCTCAAGTCCAAGGTACGCTTAGACGCTAGAATGTTTTTCAGCGAATTACAGCGTTGTCCCTTAAGCAGTGGAACAATTTCCTTTAAATAGAGCTTCACTCTCTTGAGTTTCCAGAATAAATATTTTCTGCGTATAATGCAGAATTTTTCTCTGGTGAAAGGATTTTTCCTTTCCTGTATCTCGAAATCGTTACGTTACTCTCCAAAGGGCCGCACTCAGCGCTCCAAGCGAGGGAGATTGTCCAGGCAACGAATTGAACGAACAATTGTTGCAAATTGCAGTCTCCTTTGGACATCCTGACCCAAGTGCATTTATTTTGATCGTTAGAGATACTATACATCCTGGAAAGTCCGTCCTATTATACTATTTTTGGGATTAAAATGCACTTGGAAAGTCATCGATCTAGCACCAACGTTAGCCGTGTTTTCATATTCGATAGTGTTTCGATGGATCATAAAATCTTCAATACGGAAGTTATATGGTCCCTTTCCACTAAAGAAAATGTTTCACAAAATCAGATTTCATCTACAATTGATGAAAAGTTCAAGATTTTCTCGACTCTTTTGGACTGGATTTGGTCCTTTAATAAAATTGATTGTCCTGTCATAAAATTAATTTTCCAGCCAATTAAATTGACTCTCAAAATAGACTGCAATTCAAAATATCTATACATAAAATATTTCTCTAAATGCAATATACATCGTAAGGACCCTAAAAGACTGAACAATTTTGAAGTATTTAACTGAGACAACGGGTGCTTATGATTCGCATCAAGTCAAGTAAAACTTTTAATCGTATTCTAGTTGAAAACCAATCGTAAACCTACATGAGATTTTTTTGGCAACACTTTCAATAATACGTGTTATATATTATGGACATTTTTTTTTGTAATACACACACAACTACATATATATTTTCAATTATTATTTTATGTAGATTTTTTTGTAGACATCAGAAGAGCTTTGGTCTATACATTAAAGCAATATTTAAAGAGCAAATTTTACTAAATCCCTTTTACCTTTTGGCTCAACCTTCTGCTACAGTTATTGTGTTTAAAGGAATTCTGGTATGTTTTCTCCAAAGAGATGTAACCACATTATGGCTAACAATATAAAATAGTACATGTGCACATTTGAGAATATATAAATACGTTGTTATTGTTATTGCAATAGTAGTTATGTAATTGAATGCAAATCAGCAATCCGTACATTCATATAAGCAGAGCTAATGCATTCAATGTGTGGTTGAAAATCAACATTAAACTACACATAGTTCCATAAAATTTATTCACTCTCGTCCTGTTACTTCGTATATAAACAGATATTCTCAACTTTGTACCTGAATGCATCATTTCAGTGTTAGTTATACAGACATGAAGTTCTTTTTTATTTAAATATCAAACTGCTTTAGATAAACTGATACGATAAAATTACTTAATGGATTTGTTAAAATGAAATTTCGGAAATTTTCAAATGACCAAACTATTACACTTAGGGTTGCTTTTAATATATTATTAAATTTAAATGTAAGTTTATTAACAAATGGATTTTTTAACTGACACTCTTAACTAGAAGTTAAATTGTTTATTTTTGAATCACATTACATTATGATGACGACGAATGAATTTTAACTTATTGTGATTAATATTATTCCACGTGTAGTGAGCGGTTTTTTTATTTGCTTTCATTAACCACATGATTGTTTTTCGAGCCTTTTTGTGCTCCTAGTTAATAACTAACTGGAGCAAATCTTAGAATCAGATTTAAATCTCAGTTAGAGTACAACTGAGTCTCTATTTTTTTTTGCGATAGATGGAAAGTTCACCAGCTTAAGGTGTGCAAATCTAACCCGCTAAAATTACGTACGTATCGCATTTCTTTTCTCTGATGACCATCGGTGAGACTTTTTTTTGGACCCGTAAAGTTTGGCAGATGCTTGCTGCGTAGCTCTTAATTGCAAACCATTTTTTCGTTTTTTGCCACTAATATATAACTCGCGACTTGGGCATTTCATAATTTTCTACAATCTAAATTAATTATGAATATATAAAGAATGCTTTGTTCTAAAGAAATCATATCACAAACATAAATTATTGGTACAGGGCTTTGTTGAAGAAAACCAAGCAAATGTAGCATTTTCATAAGTGTGCCATTGGTTTTGTTTTTCGTTTCTTTATTATTTTGTTTTGGTAGGCACACGCTACTATGTGTATACAAAATAAGGAAGTGGTTCAGAAAACATTCGAAATTTTTTACATTTATTTTATACGCCAAAGTGCTAGTCCCTATTTATTTTTTTTCAAAATATAACAGAAATTCCAATTTTTTTTCATAAAAAGACTCTTTCCAAACTGTCGTGTGATCACACAAATGGTCCGATTAGAGGCAATTTCAATAGTGTTTGTTCTTGGGCACAATAGTACATCAAATTTTTTTTATATATTTTCAAAATAGCAAAATGGAGGTTGAACGTATAATAAATGAACAGACATCACACAGACCAAAAGGCTTAAATTGATTCAGAAAATAATTCTGAATTGACCGGTATAGTAAAAGGTGGCCCTATCTTAATCACTTCTGTGTGTTAAGTACATTCATACAGACTTAACAGGCCTTGCACCACGACTGATTTGAGTATAATAAATTTGCAAACAACCGGATAAGAAATCTTAAGTATAACGTCAACGTATGATCTTAATTTTGATTGTTCTCTTTTTGTGCATTTTAAAAATGTCAATAGACTCATCTAAACCAACCCCTAACCTTCAGACAATTCCCAAAAATATATGTTAGAAATTTATAAAGAGTTTCTACTTTAGTTTGTAAATCATCAACAAAAAAACCCTTTTTTCATTTGTTTCATCAACATGAGCCTCTTTGTGATAAAGGACTTAACTTGTGGCCAACAACTAAAAACGTAGATCTCAATTTTCAATTTCTACTTTCACCAGATGAAATATAAGAATTTTATAAATCTATAAGATCGCTGACGCGTATTTCTCTCTTATTTCAGTATCGAGAACTACAACAAAATAAAAGCTTTAAACAACATACGCATAGACGGCATGGTGGCCTTTGTGCGAATGAAATGTGAGCAAAGTAACAATATACGAAAAACAAATTTTTTTTTTAAAAAGGAGTTTTGCTTTGTAAACAGTTTATGTGCACTCGCGTAACTACAAATATCAAATTGAAGAGCTAGTACATACTACGCCCTACAGTACAGATGCATAATGACGACTACAGCAAATTTTAATTGAAAGAAGTTAAAGCGTTGTAGTCGAGCATAGTCGCCAACGTTAGTTCACTTATCTTCGTCATGAAAAGTCAAAAATTATAACTTATAACCACATAAACATGTTTTTGTTCGAGAAGTATGAAAAATAATCCAATCTTAGGCAAATTTTCCAAATTTCCATTCGCTGTGCACCAAGTTACTGTATTACTTCTCATCGATTTTTGCCGAGAAAAATGTTTACAAATTATTTTCATTTAAATAGCTCATTATCTTTAGAAGACAAAAATGATCCGCTTCAATCTATATGCAATATTTTCAATAGAGTTCGCCCTTGAGACAAAAGTGCTAATTTATTGAATTTTATGAAATTATTTGAAAAAAATGCGATTTTGGGTCGCAACTTAAAACATAGGGAGACATAAGACGGGCAGAAGAATAAACGGGCAGGGGGATGGAAAAAGAAAGATGAAGAGAGAGAGGGAGAGAGAGAGAGAGAGAAAGAGGGAGAGGGAGACAGAAAGAGAGAAAGGGAGAGAGAGAGAGACAGATCCTTAAATCGAGTCAAAAAATAACCCTGATTCGATCGGTACAAAAAAATGTGAATCTATCTCATATCATTTATGAATAGCAATTACTTCACACATGTTAGTTTAGTGAAAATTGATTCAATTAATTGAAAAAAAAATGAGATCTTAAGTTTAAATGCTCTTAATTATTGTTGGAGTAGTGGGGATATTGCGCTGGATTAGCGGTCCACAATAAATGAATATATGGTAGCTTCTAGGGAAAAAAAGTGGGAAAATACACCAAATACCCTGTCCAATCCTACGAAAAGCATGCCTTTAGTTAGTTTTCCCAGTTAGTCACATTTATACATAAAATAAATTTATGAACACATGATAACATACAGCGCGGACGTATTCATTTAACAAGAAGTGTTTTCCGCACAATAACTTCCGTCACAATTTTTACAATTGTTTCCGCTTTTCGTGTTTAACTTATAAATCATAGTTGTCCAACATGCAGTCCCTCAGAGAATCTATTAATTACTATTTCTGGCATCGTATAATGTTTAAATTTATGCAATAGTGGAAAAATTCTAAATTAGTTTTATAGTCAAATTATATTAGCATACATTCGAAATATATTTTATAAATATCTATAATAAATATATATATAAATGTAATATATATTTCTGATCTTAGTTGGAAATTTACATTTAAAAGGTTGAACAACCGTGTTAGAAATCCTAGGTCATTTATTCAATTAATTTGTAAAAACAAAGCCTACAACACTCCAACGCTCAATTAGTTTCTAGCGTCCCATATATGATGGAATATACAGGGTATCTCAAAATTTACGCAAGATTTGGATTAAGTAAAAAAGAGAGTTACTGTTTTTAATTGTGATTTTTTTTATTGAATCATAATGTACAGATTACAAATAGAATAGCACATCGAGCAGAAGGCCTCCGCTCGGTTGCTGGGCATACATAGGGAATCAACTGTGATCACCGAAACGAGAGATTACGTGACCAGGGAATATCTAATGCATTTGTTTCACGAGATGTATGGCATGTAGTATAGTCTTGTTGAAACTATATATGAACGATCAATATTTCGATTACGAAATTTGTGAACTGTAGTTGCCAAACTTTCTTTATTTTTAAAATAATTTTGAACAATGAAAACACGTAGTTCTCTCATGTAATGGTCCATTTTCACTAACCCTAAAACGTCACCTGTCAAACTGTTTTTTTTTTTTTTTTTGGTTGGCAACTTTAATGGTGGCAAATTCAAATCTTGCGTAAATTTTGCGACACCCTATATTTTCATATGCCCAGGTACAGGAGTATATTATATTCGATTAGAAGTAAATAGTGTTTTGCGTTTTTATATATTAATCAAATGCGCATAAAACTTCATTCATGCAGCAGTAGTAATTAAAAGCTTGAAAAATTTTCCCAGACTCTATTGTTATATCCCATAGTTTCTATGTTTTTTTTTTTTGCCTTAAAAGTTCAACAATTGTTCGCGTTTCACTTAAACGAACCTGCAAATATTCGATTAGTTTTATAATGGAAAATAAAATTAAATAAATATGAATATAAATATTTAAAATATAAATATAAAGCAATAGAAATAAAAGGAACAAATTTTAATAAATGAAATTGAAATACTAAAGGAAGCCATAATATTGCTTGCACTCAGTTTCGTTTTTTCCTTTAAAAAAGACCACTTTTAATTGAGTACATATTTTGGTTTGTCATTAATAGAAGGATGCTTTTTAGTTTTTAGTTTGATTGAACTCAACCAGATTTCTGAATACAAATCTTTAATTTATCTACTTATAACTTTTGTGACTTTGGAATAATACGGAAGATAATGTTCAGAATTTTATTATTTTTAATTGAAAAGTTTAAAATTTCAATATGAACACGATATTTATGCCCAGATTTGATAAGAAATTAAATTATTCTAATTTTGCGTACTTGGTGCCACCTTTACCTAGTTTTTTTTCTTTCTCATAAACAGGAAAACCTATCCTCGTCTGGGGCCGAATTTTGTATACATATCATCAGTCATTTTATCATTCATTTATCATTTAGAAAGTACAAAATAATTTTCAATATTTTGTCTTGTTTGCCTTATGAGTAATAAAAAATTATGTATAAAAGAAAAGTAAAAAAATGAAAATTTGTTCACATATAACTTTGTGAAGGCGTGGTCATTTTTAGAGACGCATGTATATAAAATATAGAATAACTTTTAGCGTTTTCGTTTGTTTAACTTGTGAGTAATAAGCAGAAAACGTCAAAAAAAATGAAGTCAAAAAAATAAAAATTAGATTAAAAACAAAATAATTATGTAAAGACGTGGCCAATTGTTTCATTGTTAGACAGGCGTGTTTAGAAAGTATGGAATAATTTTCAATATTCGGGAAAACGGCAAAGAAGTGAAAAAAAACGAAAATTTTATCACTTATAAATTTAGGGGGGCGTGGCCACTTTCTTCCATTTTAAACATCAATAGTAGGATCCTCCATAAAATAAACTTCTATCTTTCACAACTTTTAAGTAATGAGCAAAAAAGCTTCCTTAGAGAAACAGAGGTACTTCCAAGTTCCCGAATGCGTGTGCTGTGACCGATTAGGCCCATTTTCAGTATCAATCTGCATGCAAGACTTTCGAATGTCTTTGCTAAATTTAAACACCACATCTTAGTTGTTACAAACAGGTATGTGTTCACAACATACATCCGTACAGACGGATAGGCTAAATCGATTCAAAATTTGACGCTAATGAAAAATATAGGTATAAGAAATTCAATCATAGCCGAATATAATTTCTTTGTTCTATTTGTTTTTCTTTTTTTCTTATACATGCAAGCGCGATATGTTGTTTTTATACTTCATTTTCATTCTCATTTTCATTTGCAAGTGTTGATTGAGTTTTCTGTGCTTGTTTCTTGTGAAATATTTCTATTGCCTTTATTTAAGAATATGAGCAAATTTGTTGCACTTGATTTTGATTATTTCAAAGTAATTATTTTTGTGTCATAAGTGAAGAAGAAGAATGAGTTACACATTATATTCATAACACTTTTCCTTCTTTTACTCTTCTCATTCGAACATTAAATAATGTTTTTTTATACAGAAAACATACATGAAGACAAATGAAAAGTATAACCTATGAATGCATTTAAATGAATTCTCATAACATACTTGTAGATCTGTTGAATAAATTGCATGTGATAGTAAAGCGTGCTGTGTTTCATGTGTAATAATTTTCTATTCGAAAAGTAAGTAGTAGTCGAATTTTTTTCTTCGAAATGTTGACATTTACTGAAAAGGAAAGTGTATCGTTTCTAAACAACACAGTCATTGACAATATGGCATTTGATGTGGTTACATATTAATGTTATCGAAAGAAGTTGTAAGAAAAGTTTAATGCGATGTAGTGTGTGAAGTAGAAAATAAAGTGATAAAGAGCATTTATAATGATATATTTTAAAAGATTAGAAACAAAAGAAAAATCTACAATAATTAATAATTTTTGACATAAAATCGTTGTGCTTGACATGTAGTAATGGCGCGTACCTTTTTTTGCGATACGCGTTTGCGGTATTGATAGAGAAATGTACATTTTAACAAAAGCAATGAAATAAATGCAATAAATTTCATTTAATTTATTTATTTTTTTCTTTTAATTTCGTGCTAAAGTTTTGAAATTCTCAATAGACCCGTTTGGTTTTTTTACTACCGTTTACTATATAAGTTTTCCTACATATACCGCAAATATTTTATTGCATTTTTCTTAATGTAATACTTAGTAGAGGAGTAAATACCTATATTTCTCTCTATAGTAAACTATTGAGAGAGAAATGTACGGACATGCGCTTAAATGCCTTTCGATATTGTAGGGTTTGAGAGACCTAGAAAAATTTCTAGAGGATTTTAAGATTTTTTTATGATCAAGTAAAACAAATAAAATTTTCTTTTAGTCAGAACTTCTAGATGCAGTCAAAATCGAATTTGATATCCAATAAGCAAAAAAATGACCGAATGGCCATCCCTCCATACATGAATAGCTAAAAGACCTTCTCAATTAAAAGTAAACCAAAAGAGTACTTTTATAGAATTTAATATACACCACTGTGTAGCGGAACTTGAGAAGATAGTTTATTAAGCTATCTTAGAAAACGACATTTAAGAATAAGCTTAGCACTCTAAATAAAGTTTTGAGGCTTTAATCCGGAAAAAAGAGTAATACTTTCTTTTCCCATTCAAACAAATGAATCGGTTTAGCTGATTTCAACAATTAATCCAACGAAATTTTAAGGTCATAATTGTTAGTGGTCAAGAGGATTGGCCGATAGATTGATGCTCTTGGCTGATTTATTAGTTATCAGGAATATATCTTGTACAAGGTCAGCGATGGCTATTTCTGTAAAAACATCTCTATGTCTTTGTCTGCGTTCTATTGTCTATTGACCTTCAAGATTTTAAAATTAAAACTTTGCTTAGAGGAACTAAATTAGTCCCAAATTTGTGCTTCTTTTTCTGATTAAAGGAAATTGTATGACCAATGGCGACAAAGAAACTTTTCATTTATATTTTCCAAGAAATCATAAATTTATTTTAATGTACACACGCATCAATCATCAAATTTGAATTGCCGCTAAATATTAAAAATATATCTTTTTTTTTGAGAAAATTTGTCAATTGTTTATTCATAGGATAATATATGTTCTAAAGATGTGTACATGAGATTAATGCTTTACTTATTTGAAGAAAAAATTAAATTATATTTATTATTATTTATTAAACGTTTCAATAAAAACGGGTCATTAGTTGTAATATGTAATTATCATCATTAATTTCTTTTTAATTATATTAATTATTATTAATTATTATATTATATATAATTATTATATTATTGATTTATTTTTATTTATTTATTATTACTAATTAATAGCTATAAATAATATTATTAATTAGATTCTTTTGTAAGCAACGAGTATTGATTGTACGAATACTTTTTAGAGACAGTGTTTTTGTTGATTTTGTTTATTTGTTATTATTCAATGTTTTTAATTTTCATTTAATTTCTTTTTCAAAATTTGTGCACAAGAAGTTTTACTATGAAATTGAAATATTTCAACCAATATACAAGTAAAAGTACAGCAATTTATTCGAAGGATTCTTGACTTAATGAAGATATTTTATTGTACAAAGAAACTTGTTTTTCTTATTCGGAAGGTAGAATTTTCAAAAAATATAACTTTTTCTTATTTGGAAACTTTTAATTTCTAATTCATCAAGAGGTTAAACTTGAAGTTGTTAAGTAAAGGAAAAATTTATTTAACAGAAAACTTAATTTGGTTTAATCTCAGTTCACTTCTTTATTTAAACGAATATAAAATTGTTAAGAAGTAGAGTGCAAATAGGGTTTCTGTGGAAATCATTTTCTAGAAAAGTTCATTAAGAGAATTCCATTAAACGAGTTTTAAACATCGCTACTATTAGATGACAAAGAATGCAATGATTTACGTAATGAGTCGTTTGTGATGCCTAAATATAATTCCAAGCATATGAAGATGAACAAAAATTTTAAAAAATTTCCAATGTCAATTTTTAGTATTAAATTTTATTTTATTTTATTTTATATTAACTACAAAATCTTGTTGGTACCTTTCACGTCGATATGCAAACAAATATTTCAAATCCTACACACAACAGCCTAATTAGAATCCACCTTGTCATAACCACTACCACGATCATTTACTATCTAACGCGTTATCGAGAATCAGACCACTAATAAAGCTTTCGAAAAAGATGCGGATTTAATGGCCTGTTTCATATACAAATGGATCCGATTGCTATCGTAATTGAAATCGTTACTCTAAATATTTTCATGGCATTCGACAGAAAAGATCTTGAAGCTCTTTTATCTAAGCTTATTGCATTTGGTGTGGATCATACATACATTGCTTGATTCATGCCGAGTTTGGATTTCCCGAATCCAGGAACACTAGAAAGCTATGTTCTGTTTTACTTCTCTCTTACGAATGTTCAGTAACGATCTCTTGTTTGCGATAGAAAATTTATTCATGTACAGACGACAGCGCCTTGTGTCTCTTATTCAACAACAGATCATGCGGCAGCGATTTAAAAAATAATCGCTGCATTATGACTTAAAAACTAAAGAGAGACCTCACTGAAATATATGAATAGAGTCGTGGAAGTAGGGCAAACTTTAACGTCAACAAAACGTAATAATGAATCTTGGAGAAGCAACCCTCTCCTTTTATGGTAACAATGTAGAAAAATTGGTTGCTCTTGATTTTCTTGCTAAGAGAACATTAAATGATGTTCTTCGGGCGAGATATATGTTCGAAGTGTTGAAAGAAATAGTTAAGAGGCATTCAAATACTTCACTGCAGTCAATATCCGAACCATTCACACTGCATACATACGACCATAACCAGAATGCAATACGCTTTGTGAGCACTCGTCTTATTGTGTTATGCTTATGCATACCTCCAGGGCGAGCGTTCCCTTCCGTTGTCCGTTAATGAAGTCGTTTAATAGGGCTTCTGGAATTTCTGAAATATGTTTCAATTGTCGAAAACCAATCTTGGTTTGTCAAAGGCAAATGCCATCAAACTGTATTAATTTCTCCACTTTGATGCCCATAAAAGATGACCAACATAAGATTATACAAATTGTATAAAAAAAAAATTATTTTAATGGCTATAGATTTTAAAAGAAATATTGCTGAATAACTTACGAACAACAAACCTCTAACGCTGAGTCTGCCGTAAATGCCTTACAGGCTTCACCGATTTGAAATTTAGTTCCCAGTGAGCTCGACCAAATTTTGATTACAACAGTCAGCTATAGTGAATGTCCGATCGGTAAAGGCATAACATTTATGGATATCCTTAGCTTATTTCCTCTCTTCTTTGTGCACGACTTATACACGCGTAAAGAATATCCCCTGGGTGATGAGTTATATCAATAGATAGATATTAACATAAAGTCCGATTGCTACAATGGGTCTTTAAATATGGTTATTGACATTAACAAAACATAGACGAAAAGAGTTGATGTAGAAGACACCTAACGTTCCAAAAAGACTTCATGTTCGCAGTTACTACTTCTGCTGTGGGCTTAAGTTAGAATTGGTTACCTTTCTTGCTGTTTACAAAATTTATGAAATTTATTATAAATTTAGACGAATTTAATGATGGCTCGTGCTCGTAATCTTTACGAGGAATATGATTATGACGCTGAAAAGGCAAAAACATTTTATGGCCTTTATGCGATAATAAAGCTTATGATAATGATACCTTAACAATGATGATGATATTGTAGTGACTTTGATCCTAATGGTCGGAATTTGAAATTATTTCGAATGGTGTCATTGTAAATGTCGACAATTTAGCAAACTGTCAAATGCCGCAACTATTTGAATGCGTGCATACACACAAGTAAAAATTCATAAAAACAAAATTTTAGCAAAGATTCCAAGTTGTTTCTTCCTCCCTTAAGCATTTAGAGGCATTTATTTATTTAAACAGCACTTTTCCTACAACATGGCTGACTCTTTGTTGTGGGCTATGACATTGACAACATAAAGCCAATCTAATATACGCCTTAAAGGTATAAAAACAGAAAATGTATAATAAAAGCGGTTATAAGAGAAGTAAAAGCGAATTCGCAAAAAAAAAAAAATGAAAAAAAATGAACAAAAAATGCTATTAAAATGTCGAACGTTAATTCTACAAAAATACAATGTTGATGACAGCCTCTCATTGTGTGTAAATATGTTATAGCCTTGTTAATGTTTTCAGCTTTCCATACTTGTGATATAAGAAGAAGTACAGAAATAAATAAATTTATTTATAATCAAAAAAGTAATTTACTTTATCATCTTTTATGAAAGGAGAAATTATAGTGAGACGATTTTAATCACTTGCGGGCTTTCCGGCGATATCATTTGAAATCATGGAAAGAAACAGGATGCAATACTTTTTTGATTCAGATCGCTTTTATAGTCGGAAAAGATTAATTATTAATATTAGATAGATATCTTAGATACATAGTTAAGAAAATCCCATAAATTTGCTTAAATATAAAGATTCATATACACAAAGAAAGTGACATATAGAGATCGGTTCAGATTGAGATGAAAGAAAAGCGCAGCCAATTAAGACTAGATGTCACAGTTCAAACTAATAATTGACATCTTAGTATTTTAATGTAAATTAAGGCACAATGGTCTCTTGCTAGATATGGATGCAATATGATTGAATGAAACTTTGATTTACTTCCAATTTGTATAATTATTTTATATATAAAGAAATTATTTTCAGACTTTATTTCGAATTTTGCTCTTTATTAATGACCATAGGATTTTTGTAACAATTTGGTGTTTTTTTTTTGTTTGAGATGCCATACAGAATGCAGAATATTAGTCTTTTATCTAGTATTACTGGTAATTATTTTTCGCTATCAGGAAACTAAACTATATGGGATTAAATTAGAAAACTAAATGAAGAAAATGTTTATATTTATTTAAAAGCAGTACCTTGGTGTAGCTTTATTGAGACGACTCTTGAATGGGTATGAAGATGAAAGCAGTTCGAAAGGTGTTAGTATTTTTACTCAGAAATTAGTAAATTCTGTTCGTTATTTGCAAAAAGTAAACTAAGAAACATACGATTCTGTTTATGACAGGAGGAACAAAACCAAACAGATTTTTGCAAATACCACATTGAGAAAAGAGAATAAGTTATAAATAATATCTGAATATGAACGGGCAGTTTTATGTTCTTGGAGCTGCAGGTGAACGATAAAATTTAGTTAAAAATTTGTCTATAACACCTTTCAGAGCTTTAAATGCTTTTTTCTTAAAACAGAAATTTTCAAAACAGCCTATAAAATAATTGCTACTTCTATATCAATATCTTTAAAATAATAAAGAAACTCGTAGAATATTTTCGACAGGTTGCTGAAAAATGCTTTCAAAATTCTTTCGGTCAAAACTGGAATTTTGTTTTTAAAATTCATTTTATTAAAATTCATTGTAAGGTTTTTTCCATACATATTTTGTGCACGCTTTCACCTTTCTTTGACGGATCTGAAAAAATCTCTAGAATTTAGTTTTGTTATAACTGGCGGAGAAACAAGAATAAAAATTTAAATGTCATTTATACTGGGGTCGGTGACTATGAGTTTATATATCACATGGCATGTGAGCAGCGCAGACAATGTAGGAATGAATTTTTGCGATTGTTTTGGTACCACATAAATTTTTTTCATATATATTTGTACAGGCAATTCTAACTGTTAAAACGTAGGAGACTAAAGGGGTTGTATAATCATTTTAGTAAGCATGACTACATAGTGACAAGCACACTTTTTATTATATGGGTTGCAATTTATGTGCAAACGAGCATGAACTCTTCTTTCTCTCTTAAATTATACTAAATCATTTGTTTGGTTACTAAATTGCGCATAACTAGAGGAACATAAATAGAATTTAAAAAACAGCACACAGAATTTCCGCAAAAATATACGTACGTCTCGTTTTCAAATCCTTGACTACTTGTTATCATATTCTTTGCTTAAAATTACTTATTATGTTAGTTGGGAAATACATTACATATTCAAATATCTAAATATAGGTTGTTGACTCATCGTACGTCAGTCAGATAACATCTCTTCTTCTAGTTTCGTTTTCGATTTGTTTGCTTTCTTGCATACTTTTGAGAATTTTGGCAAAAGGCCGTTTCTCGTTCGAGAAATGAAAACGCAATTTTTTATCTGTATGTGGCTCAGATGCTCCATTCTACAAAAAATATGCAACTTTCTGAATGTTAACCTATAAATGACAACAACAGCGGACTCGAATTAGAAATAAGTCTAGGGTAGACAAGAAAGGTGCTGCCACTTGCTCTCTCAGCTATGATTCTATTGACGTGCTTCAATTTTACGAGCAGTATAGATTGGGAGGAGATGAGTGAGAGGGAGAGATTAGGAGAGGGAGAGATAGACAGAGAGAGAGAGAGAGAGAGAGAGTGATAGAGAGAGAGAGAGTGAGAGAGAGAGAGAGGCTAAGTGGGGATGAAGATATATATATATATATATATATATATATATATATATAGAGAGAGAGAAAGAGAGAGAGAGGGGGAGAAAGAGAGAGAGCGAGATCGAGAGAGAGAGGGAGAGAGAAAGCTTGAGAGAGTTAGAGGGAAGAAAGAGGATAGTTGGAGAGGAAGATAAATAGAGATAGAGATGGAGAGAGAGAGAGAGAGGGAGAGAGGGAGAGGGAGAGAGAGAGAGAGAGAGAGAGAGAGAGGGACTAAGAAAGAGGGTGGTTGGAGAGGAAAACAGAAGAGAAAGATAGAGAGACAGATAGAGAGAGAGAAAGAGACAAGATCGGTCGAGAGGTAAAAAGGTCGAAAAAGATATTTGAAGCAATTCATTTCTTATTACAAGAATTCATTTAATAAGCTTAGTTTCTCAAATCAGTTTCATTGATTTCAGCAAGCGAGTTTCTCAAGTCTTTACTGCCAACTTAATTGCCGTACTTGTAATGCATTCTCCGTTTCTGCTAATTTTAGAATATCGAACTACTTTTCAAATCTACGGATTATAGCTATTATTGCTTGGCTTCGTAGGTGCATTTTCCAAAGTGATTTTGGTTTTTGTTTTTACACCAGGGTTATCGGGAAAGTTTCTCTCCTAAGAAAGGCATTCTTTTTTTCTAAATTGGGATTTACTTTTCTACCCAGTCTCCTTATACGTCAACACATCTCACAACGACGCTCTTCTTCTAAGCTTCTAGCCCTCCAAAATAATACTGAAGACACGTACATCTCAATATCTGATGTTTTATAAGGAAATTTAGGTAATTTGTATATATATTTCACGATTTAGTACTTTTAGTGCCAACATGGTAGTATACTAGTTTACTATATTCACATTTCCACTTTCTTTCCTGTTTTTCAAAATTTGGCGAAGTGTGTTTCCCTATCCGTCTTTGTGGGAAGCCCACGACCATAACAGTTGAGATAGAAAGCTCAGAATTGGCTTATTAATGGCCGATTGGGCCCATTTTCAATACCAAGCTGACTACAAAAACTTCCAATGTCTTTGCCAAATCGTCATCTTTGTGGACAAGAAGATGTTTACCACAGACGTTACACAGACGGACGGACGGAGAGAAGGGCGTGCTTAAATCGATTCTAAATTTTATGCCGATCAAGAATATATTCTTTCCGAGTTTTCTGAAGCTTTTTAAAAGCCTTCGAAGGTGCGTATAAAAATAAATAAATTACAATTTACATTGTTAGCCAAGGCATAAGGTAAGCATAAAAGTGGCGTTGATCGCCGTTCATCTATCTGAAGCACGTTCTTGTTTTGGCATATTTTGGTGGTAGAGTCTACAACTTACAAAAGATATGTAATCTTCCCTTTGCAGATAAGCTACAAAGGGACTAAAACTCTTTTGCTTATTCGTAAGATCGGATAATATGCTACACCCAGTGGCAACGTCACTATATAAGATAATAAGTATTTGATTTTATGTATATTGCAATATTAGTGGCTGTAAACAAAGCGAGAACAATTTACTTAATTTAAGGATACACTGCTATAGCTAAGGTTATTCTAACAACTTTGCTTATATTTTATATGTCTCGATTAAAGTGGAAATTAATTCTTATAACAAACTATGTCCATCGTCGGCTTTATGTATCTTAAATTGTTACGTCTCTTCCGTATTTCAATTAAATTGATACACCGCATTACTTCTCTCCAGTTCTTTTTCCCAACATTTATTGACTTTATTTTCTTCTATAGTATTAAGGATTTAACGCAGTGATGCGACGTATAGTATACTAAAGCTGACGTTAACGCAAATGATAAAACAATGCAAAGGAAAATGTGAAACATATATTCGCAAAAGACTGATAAGAACAAAAAAAACATAAGGAAACATAAGAATCGAAAACTAAGAAAGTCCTCGAGGTATACAGAAAACATTGCAGTATAGCCAGCGTCCATACTTTACTAAAACCATTTCATAACATGTTTTGACGTGATCAAGCTAACAAAGCAAATATAAAGATTTGCAGTGCAGGCAGTTTCATTTTAATTGAATTTCTCAATAAAACATTTCAAAGCAAAGATAAAATACAAATTGTTACATTCATTTCTTCTCTCAGATATTTCGCTTTTAATTTTAAATCAAACTACGGCTACATAGAAGAAAACATATCAAAGCTAAAGAAACTACAAAATATTTATATTTTTGATCAGCATGAATATTAGACTGGATGGATATAATCATATCTGTCAGACTTCCTGATGTTTATCTCTTCGAAGAAATCATTATTGTATACTTGCCAAGCTCTTTTCTAGAGAAACAATCTTGGTTTGCAACTATTACTTTGCATCTTAGGTTAGGTCCAAAGGTTTTCCTTCGACCTTCTAATCAATTTGTTTTTGCTTTATACCATCAACAAGTTAATTTCGAAAGCACCCAAGTTGTATTATCATTTTGCCGGAAATTAGGAAAAATTTGAAAACTAAAAATTTTCTTCTGAAGGTTTTTTGTTTAATATTTTTCCAGCAAAAGTTTGTTGTACTTGTTGTCCTTCAGATTGGTTATTCTGCTGAATGTGTTCCGGCTTGAAAAACTCTTTTTTGTATCGAGATTGTTTTGTGCTTATCTTAATATCCCTATCAAAGAGTCAAGAATAGAAAGGACTTGTCACCTTAAGACTTAGCTTATTTCATTCTCGATGACAAGCATTTCATATTATCTGACAATAGAAAAGTATTTATTGGATTTAATATTGCAACATATACATATTTTGTTTACTTGAATTGCAGTTAGAAAAAAACTTGTATGTTTTTTTTAGGTTGGGGAAAAGGTAATCCATTATTTTCCAATTCGAAATGTTAAATAAAGTCCTGAAGTTCTTATAAGATTGGATGGATTACCTTTTCCCCAACCTAATATATAGACAATAAGTATTGGGAAGAAAAAAGAGCTCACTCTAGAAAAGGGCAAAGCAGATGTATTTGAATATTAACATTAATGGATCTGTAAACAGAATTTGCAATAAATAAATATGAAAAAAAAGTAAAGAGCTTAAAGCAAGAAATAAAAAATAAATAAAGAAATAAAAAAAAATCAGAATAAAACGATGCAACAATTCGTTCGGTTTTTTAATTTCATCTGAAGGGAGTTAAAAAAACAATTTTGAGAATAAATGTATTCTTCTAAACACAATTCAAAGAAATATATGCCCATTTTGTGTTCCTTGTTACACATCTTCATGTGTTTTGAAGAAAGCGTTATATAAGTAGGAGATCAATAATTACCGGGAGTAAAACATCGTCTAAAACCGACATATTTTTTTTTTTTTTAAAGAATTCTCTTCAAAGGATGCCTGTCCTTTTAACGACATGACTTTTGTTATTTGCAAAGTGATAAAAAATACGAACTTTGTGTTTTGATTAAATATTATTTTTGATAGGAAAAACACCGTTCACATCCAGCATTGGCTTTAAAAGCATTATGCCGGACAGAACAATAATTCACTGACTTTAAACGATTTCGTATGATGCTTAGCGCAGTGAATGTTGACAAGAACATTTTAAAAAAAATTCTCAAAATTATTCCTAATAATCCAAAGGTGAAGTTGGAGGAGTAGATAGCTGATATCCTTAATATACTACTGCTAATATAGGCGTACAAAGAAGTTTCCTCTGTTTTCTATCAAAAATTAAGAATTTATTTTTATATTTGGCACTTTCAACAAAACCTTCTGGCGAGGCCATCTTTTGTCCGGCAGAAACTTATTTATACTCCTAATATTAAGGCATAAATATTTCATAAGTCAGTATTTTGATTATTTTGCATGAAAAGTTTGACATTAGAAAGTGGTTTCCCAAAGGTCACCGCCGTTACTTACAGTAGAATAAACGTACCGTGCCACAAGTCTATGACTAGAGCGGCAAAATTGCATGAATTTACCTTCGAATTGCTATCCCACCCATCGTATTCTCCAAATCGGACTTTTAAATTGTTGGATATTCGAAAAGATAGAAAGAATATGAATCAAACCGTGAGGTTACTTCGCCTATTGCAATTTTTAAAGAAGACCTATAAACGTAAATGTTAGGGAATGTCTAAATTGAAAGAGAATGTGTTGAAAAACAAAATTGAATTTTGCCAAAAAGAATAATTTTTTCTTGATTAGTCCTGTGAATTATTGATTTATACCTTACATATGCTGACTATGCTGAGTTTTATAAGACTGAAAACAAAAATGTGCATAACAAACGATTCTTTATAATAAGATTAATTTTTTTGTGATTTTTGTATAATTTCCATCGTATTTTGAAATTTCGTTTTCAACTTAAATTTTTTCAGTGATGGTTAACAAAAAAAATAATAAAATTTTGTTACGTTCTCTATTAATATTATTCTACAACAATATCCGACCAATATTTTATGTCACGCAATAAGCAACTATACGTTCATCATTGGCATTGCCAAAGGCTTAAGAGATCAATTTAAAATTAAGGTTACTTGGAAATCTATTCAAGTTAAATTGAAAAGCATCCATGAACTGGCACTTCACGTCAACTATGTAGACTGTAAAAGGACAATTGATATCTCCGTTTAGTATAAAACGCAATCAACTAGGTTGACGTTTGCTTTTATATTAAGACTAAATTCGATAGCAGTTCATGGAAATTGTAGTGAAAAGGGATACATATAGATATGAATAAACGTCGAACTCATCTAAGTGGAAAAAAAAAGAAAAACCACAACATTCTCATTACCTAGCACGGAAATCTTCCTTTCAATATTGAATAAATCATCTGCATACGGTCGTTTTTTAGCTAGAAAATGTAGTAAGTTGAGCACCATTATTATCGATGGCATCACCATGACGATGATGCTCTGTGCTAACATCTATATTATTTGAACAACATATTGCAGAGAATGTGGAGATAATAGAAACGCGTGCAGAGCTTCTTTTTCTTTTCTAGTCTTCAATAAGTGTCAGATATGTTTATATGGGTACGGGCACCTGTTAACAAAATAGATGTACTTTACGTTGTGCGGTTGAAAAAAATAAATAAATAAAAATAAAAATATAACTTGAATGGATGTAGACATAGCAGGAGTTCAATTATTATTAAGTTAATTTGAAAAATTTATCAACAAAGTTAATTATTTAAAATATTTTAAGTGATTTCTAATGTTTCATCTTCTTTTTACTGTTGAATAAATAAAATGGTTCTTTCCTGAATATTAACTACTCATAAGTGGGTTGGTTGAATTAATTTCTTTTATTTTTCCTTTTACTCATTTCATGTAATTTTTGCTCGTTTTCCAATTAAAAGTATAAGTTGTATGCCTGATATTCAGTTAATTCAAGAGAAGATATATTTAAATATAACTAGCAATGTCACAAACCAAAACTGCTAATGAGACCTGTTAAGCGATTAACGGAATCCTATTAACCAAAGTCTTGAAAGGATTTATGTCAAATATAGTTCAAACAGCACTATTTTGGAACTTTTTTGAACGAATACGATAAACAAAACGTCAATTTTTGTTAATTAGGTAAAATTTGATATAAAAAACCTTTTCTCCTGTGTCAAATGCGACTTTCAAAAATCGGATGTTTAATTGTCCATTCTGGCCAAACTAAGTGCTGCAAAAAAACGAGACTTGTTTTGCGTGAATCCTTGAGGAATATTCTTTCCATCTTTTCCAATTTGTAGCCTATATCAAGTTGCTTTCGTAAAAACTTTTTATTGGATTTTGAAAATTACTCTGAATAGGGCGAGATAAGAGCAATATTTAGTGGCCAAACGAAATACTGCGAAAGAACGGAACTAGTACTGCGTGACTCTTTGCCGAATATCCTTTCGAACAATGTAGAGCTTATATCAAGTTGCTGTCCTGCCAGCGAAAACTTAAGGAGGAAACTTTTTGTACAAATAAGTTTCTGCCGGCGGAAATTTTTTTGTAACCGAAACTTTTTTGTACAAATAAGTACTTGCTGAAGGAAAGTTTCGTGTGGCGGAAAGATTTTTGTGTCAGAAACTTTCTTCCTCATCCTATATATGGCTGGACAAATCGTTGCTCATCTTTCCCCAAACAAGGAAAACCCATCAAAACATATTTGTTACTGACATTTCCTACAAGCCAAAATATGATACAAATTTTATTGGGCTTATTAAGCTGAATCTGAAGCTATTCTCAGGGTATCTGTTATTGTTCTCAGCGGAGCAGGAACTACATGATGGCGTTGATGTTTGAGTTATTTGACGTTGTGTTGCGATCTTAAATTTGGTGTTAACTACCGTTGCCTTAATTCCATTAACGAACGTGCTGAAATTGATGCTTCCTTCTCAAAAATAGCCGTACGCTTTCTAACCAAAATAAAATATTTTCATTCCCCTCTAGCAAAACTATATTCGTCATCTTTATATGAATGAAGGATAGAGTGATGAATAGACTCTTAAGCATGGCAACGAACACAACGGCCAGAAGACATGAACAAAGTTTCTTGTAAAATTTCGCTTTAATAAAAAGCAAAATTTTAAACACACTGCTCAATCTTAACCTCAAAAAAAAAAAAAAAAAAAAAACAAAAACAAAACATGTGCTTCATCGTACAGCTTAAGATTAATTGACCCAAAAAACTATATCATTTTTATACTTTCACTCTATACCTTTACAATGAAATCCTCTTTGTTTAGAATTCTTTTATATTTTGTTATATCCGAAGAAAAACATTATTTTGTACTATCTCGGATCTGCTGTTATTGTGCCATGGTGGTGAGCACACTGTATAATATTGACACACATGCATGACATAGAAAAACGCATCAAAGGAATAAATGAAAGTCACGTTTACAGAGCTGTGAATATAATTTATGCTTATCATAAGCAACAGAATCTGCTTATTTATTCATCCACACATGCCAGTCTCTCAAAGGAAAATTTAAAACAAAAACAAAAAAAAAAATTCATTAAAAATTTATTAAGGCGGATGACCCTAAATTAAGAAACAAACAAAATAGGTATGGAAAACTTTGTCTAAATATATGAATAAGCATATCGGAGGGGAAATATAAACATAAAAGAACTTGAATTTCACATAATAATATAAGAGAAGTACGCAACTACCACAATATAAAAGAGTTAAATAAAAAGTAAGAAAATTGTATTCAGCTGCGCGGAATCTTTTACACCCACCAACATCATCTTAAAAAGGGGAGGGAAACCTAAATCTTAATATGTAAGCGTGGCTGATTTTTTTAATTTTTATGAAATACCATGGAACCCAACCAGCCATGGAATACCATGAAAACAGCCAGAAAGTAGACGTTGTTTCAGTCTATATTGTGGGCGTGGCCTGTAATCGATTTGGCCCATTTTCAATAGCAACGTATGTGAAAGAACTTCCAATATTTCTGCCAAATTTGACACCGATATCTTCAATTTTGGCAAGCGGGAGAATGTTTACCACAGTCATTGCACTGACGCACGAGCGGACATGCTTAAATCGATTCTAAATTTGATGCCGATCAAGAACGTACATACTTTGTGGGGTCTCCAAAGTTTTTTTTAGGTAGTTACATATCAAATGACCAAATGAAATAAACCCTTCATCTTCGATGGTGAGTATAAAAAATATATTATTAATGTAAAAAGAGAGTCTTGAATGCACCGGGATTTAGTATTATGTATAGTATAGATAATTTTAGGCTTTTTCAAAAAGTCAAAGTTTATATATAGGCTTATATTCCGTTAAGAGAAATAACGATCGTTTCGATGTTGCGATGATTTTCAAATATTTTCTAATCGCTTAGGTTCTACACCTCTTATTAGTGGTGATTTTATTCTAAAATACCCTTTATTGTACATGATACCAGATAAAAGGTTTTTTTGGCCGTTTCCGACGGACTTGCATATTATCTGCCGAAATTTTCTATAAACGATAATCTGCTAGAGTTCTTATTTAAAGTAATTCCTGCAAACAATTAAATATTTTTGAAAATTACGACCTAAGTATCGACCATTCAGCAGTAGTACTTTCATACTATTATATGCATCCATATGCGAAAATGTGAATCAAAAACTAATCTGAAGTAGTCCTTTTACAGGATACAAAAGAAGGTTGACACTAACTTACCAATAAAGACGATGACGCTGCCGACGATTTTATTTCCTTGCTTGTGTTTCCTTGATTACTACAAACAAACATAAGGCGAAGTGAAGGCTTAGTTATTTCTTAACCTAAGGCAGCAAATAAATGGAAAAACAAATTGAAAGAGAAACAAATTTAGAAACAAAGCTCAGATTTAGAGGAGTTTTATAGAAGCTTTTTTAATTAAAAAACGTTTGTTTCAATTCAAAAACAAATGATTCAATAATTTGTTTAAGACTATTCCATGTATAAGAAATCATTGTGGCTTTGGAAAGGCAACTAAGTGTTTAAAAATAAGGAACACCTTTGGAATGTGATTAAATCAAATTTTTCTTATAGTCTAAGGAACCACTTTCAAACTGTTGTGTTTTGACAGAAATACCCTTCCGCAAAATTGCGCTGCATTAATCCTCAACAATATAAAAATTTCATCCTGTCAATCGACGTTCTACGACATTGAAGTTGGAATAAGCAAATTAAATGAACTAAAATCTAAAGTTATAACAAAGCTCGGCCAGTAATATTACAAAGTTTGGTAAGCGAAGAGGTTTTTCTTTAATACAATTATGAGACTAGACCAGTTCTCCTAAAAAAGGGATTTACGCGTGGCAGAAATGCTTATAATGTCGAAACTTTAGCAACTGTTCTAGTAAATATGTTATTAATGGATTGTAATGGATAGTAATCAGAGCTAATGTGAGGGTTATTAAGCAAAAAAAAGACAACCGATCTGAGATAATTAGTCGATCCAGACTTTTAGGAGTTACTACGCTGGTGCGATTACATCACCAATCTTTCTGTTTTCCTTTTAATTATACTTCTTTCTTTCTTCTCCTTTTTTCTTTTTTTTTTCTAATTTTATTTCTTCTCTGCCAATAGCTATCAAATGTTTATTTTTAATTTTTTCTTTAAGCAAATAAATCATTAATTACGTATATAATCTTATATGAACCTATTGGTTTATTGAATTTAAATAAAGAAAAAAAAATACACGTGGATGCTCATCCTTTATTTAAAAAAATGACCACATAATCCTTTTATAATTTACACTTCATTCAATTCGTTTGATTTTATTATCCATTTTCTAATATAAGAATATTTATTGTGATGAGCGGCATATGCAAAAGCGAAAAGTTAATAAATGTAAATATAATGTTCTGCCAATTAAGCATTTGATTAATCAGCATAATGGATTTTATATTAAATATTCTTTCGATATATATTATGTCTTCAATTATTTACTTTTAAATCTCTTATTATTATGTAATGCGTAAGCCTATGTGATTTGAATGTGCGAGGGAGTAATTGATTTAATATCCGTTAATTGAAATAAATTAAATTTTAATATAGAAATACAAAGCTATTAGGAGATAAATAAGTATATACGAGGGATAGATGAAAAGTTCTCGGTTTGGCAGCAAAAAAAAACTTGTAGTGCACCTTTGTTTTCATGAAGGTTCTGGCTCTTCATTCAAATGTGACGAATTGTTGAAAAATTTCTAAATACTTTTCTATGACAGATTATTTATGAAAATGATCTCTTTATTGAAAACGAGCGCCGAAGATATTTTCAATGAAAATGGAAGTCCGGTATACCAAATTACCATGCCCTGCTGTACTACTACTTACTATCCGAATTTTTTCTTTCCTCTCTCGTACAAATCAAAAGTTGCTTCTCTCTTACTGAACATATTTTAAATACTTTTTTAAAATAGAGTAAAATATTTGGAAAAAAGCAACAATCATACTGCGATTATGTGACTGTGAATAGCTACGCCCAGCCTCATGAATAACTGGTTGATAATATCGTATTTCACAGTAAACAAAATATTATTTTATTTATTACCATAAAAAAACCGTAACGCTGTTTTCAATTGCTTTATAAGGCTTTTGTTTTTTTTAAATTATTATAACTAATTAATGCAAACAATAATTATTAATAATAAAATGGAAATGACAACCGATTGTGTGTGAGAGTTTAAACCTTTACAAAAATAAATGTCAAAAGCAGAAATTATGTATTTTAAGATATTTCCGTCCCCATCTTTCTTGTTTCGATTGGTTTCTATAAATCCCTTTCTTAATTTGAATATTCATTATGGATTTGATAAATGTTTGTAATGTATATAAGGTATTTAGAGTGAAAAGCAAAGGATATTAAATTTGTAACATCCAGAAACCTTTGGAAAATTTGATGAAAATATTAAAAATTCAAAAATATTTTCATATAACAAGTTTGCAATGTGTCGACTACCAATTTACATGAACTGGCGTTAAGAGGACAGATGAGTAATCAGTCCTGGGTCGATTGGTATAGAAAAAATGAGTCTACCTTATGATCTTCTTGGAATTGCACACTTTCTTATAGACTCTATGTAACAGTTGGGCTAAAAAGTTCGCAGGCTGACACATAGGTGGCGCTACTAGTATTAAATCCAAATGATTTCTAGTTAGCCCTAACCTTCAAAAGACACGTGTATAAATTTGACAACTGTTGCACTGTTAGTACGTGAGTTATAGTATTTTTAGTGAAGCAACGCTTTGAAGTTGGTTCATCACGTACAGTCCAGCTGACTCACTGAATAGAAAGCATTATCTTATTTTTATCCATCTTGGAGCTGAGTCTTTTTTTATACATTACAGGCGTCTGTGGCGCTCTTTTTATCTATGCCCTATACTATACTGTATACTATACTATACTGTATACTATACTGTACACTCTACTGTATACTGTACTCTATATTATACAGGTACCTGGCCCATAGGCCTCCCGGTTCCGGATTTCGTAGGATCCAGAACCTATCTGGCACGTGGCCCATAGGTCTCTCGGTCCGGAATTTCGTAGGATCCGGGACCTATCCGGTACTTGGGCTATAGGTTTCTCGGTCCCGGATTTCGTAGGGTCCTTTTTTACTCCAAATTTCGACAAATCCTAATCACTGATGTTTTTATCTACGATTTTATCTGAAATGCTGCTTTTTGGAATATTTAAATTCGAAACTGAAATATGATTTGTTACTTGCTTTGTCTTGTTATTTATATTTGAACGAAGTGCCTCATGATAGCTTTTCAAAGCCTTTAAGATATATCAAAAAACTGGAGATGTATTATTTCTCAAAAAATTTTTATAAAACGGTATAAGCCTTGTAGTTTTTGTTCAACTATAAGCGCACCGTTCATGATGAATAATAACAATAATTGTTTTTTTATATTTTTTATACAAAAAGGTATGATTTAATTTTTCATTTATATTTGCATTTTCTATTTTTGTTTGGTTTTTTTAAGCATTTTGTTAGCTTTTCCATGCCGCTTTATTATCAATTATCTTAGCAAAGACCCATACACACTGAGAAATTAGCCCACATTTTAGCAAAGACAAAAAAGGCGGGTGAAATAAGTGTGGGCTAACTTCACACCAGTAAATTTCTTCAGAATTTAAGTGAGCATAAATTTCCAACAATGTAATAATACTTGCATTTTTTACATTTATTGTGCATTTGCTTATTGGCCATTTTATATTCTGGATATAATGTTCGCATTGCACAGGAAAACTTCAAAAGTTCATTTAAGCGACTGTTCTCTGTGAATAATCGCCTTTCGTTCGGTCATATTGTGTTTATATATGTGTGCGGTTGTATGTTTAAATAAGTGTATGTATATATTTAAGTACATGAATGTTTTTTTTTGTTCCGAATGTTTGACATGAAAAATAAAGTTTAAATAAGCGCTTGTTTTTATTCATTTTATTTACCAAGACTTACTTGATAGTATTTTCCGTTTTTTTTTTTTTTTTGCTACGTATTCGATAAAATAATGCGGGTACTATTGTATTTATTTATTTTGCATCCACTTTTATCGTATTATGAGATATAGTCTAATCATGTGCACACCATCAAACCAAGGCTTTATGAGGTAAATTGAAAAATGTTTATTGTTTTTGAAAACATTTGAGTGAAGAAAATGCAAAAACAAATTTTATCTACGCAATATGATTTTCTTCGTCTCTCAATATTAAAGGAAAATTTATTCAATTAGAAATTAAATAACGGTGAATTCTACCAAAATTTTGCTTACATCTACAACCATAACGATACTAAAGAGTACTTATCGGAAATAATTACAAGTCACTTTGCCTTTAAATCGACATTTCGACTTGTATATATATATTACATAAGTTCAAACTTGATTTCATCGTTTGCACCCTTATAGATATCGATATACGGATAGAGAATTAATCGATCGATGGGTATAGTTAAATGGACCCACCATTTCAAACTAATTCAGGATATATACATATATTACGGGATGTAATATCCATGGATAAACCAAAAAGAAAATGTGTACACTTAACTTGCAGACCATGTTCTTCTTCGGTTATGTTCATGTCGACTGACCGATTAGAACCGATTTTGGACTGATGTTTAAAAATTTTACATTCTAAGTTTTAAAATGATGTGCACTTTAAGTTCTATAACTGCAAGTTACAGTTATTTAGCTGTTGTTGGCGTGGTTTTCGAAACGCCACGCCTATTCCCAATTATTCGTAGCTATCAATTCGGAATATTTATGACAAGTATAGATTTGTTGTTACGACTTTGCGGCCAAAGTTTTCAATTCTACTGGCGACAGGTAGGTGAACGGATCAGATGGACAGAATTAAATCAGTTAAGAATCTTATTTTGTTTAAAATTGGATCTTCGATGAATGTTCTATGGGTTTGCAAACGATAGAACAAACCGACTATATATCTATTTTTCCGCAGCGCCTATAAAAATGGAAATGTAGAGGACAACTGTTAAGGCATGTTTTGAAACTTTCTTTGTAGCTGTCGTTTCCAGTTTTAGAGAATGACACACGTTACGATCGCACACCTAGCAACAAACCAACTTTTTATATATTCACGTGTTGGGAGAGAACATATGGAATCAAGTTAATATGTTAGATTATTTACGAGTATGTATTTTGTTTTGTCAGAAAAACTATATCTCTGTATATCTCTATATCTCACCTTGAAACAGTCGCGTTTACCTCAGCAACATATAAGATTTGACGTCATTTTGATATTGGCAGCTTCACTTATATACACTTATATATATATTCACTTATATTACACTTTGTATAAAGTGTTTGGGTATACATTTTAGCTTTAATATTAATATAAACGGAATAGAAAACATTAGCAGAGTTTAGTTAAAGTTTACGATTAGTCTTCACATTCCCGAAAATCATGCAAGCATTTACATGCAAGCACTGATAGCTGTTTTTTGCTCAAAATTAACTCAATTCGATCTTAGTTTCCTACAAGTCTTTTGTCTTTCTAATATGGATTACTTTTGATGAGTGTTACAAAATTCGTTCTAAAGAATCTAAAGAATAAAGAATTGTTTACTTTAATTGCAAGGCTTATTTGAATTTACGCTTCATTACCTTGCCATTGTCTTTCCCATACAATGTTTCAGGCACTTATTTTACTCATTTTACGTAGCCTTGAATTCTATAGATTTCTCATAAGTACTATTTTCAGTTAATTTTCCACTTTTAATCACGACATTTTTAATTAAGACAAAGTGCACAGAGTGTGTGTACAGAAAGATAAAAGTAGGACACAACTGATGTCAGCTAACCAAAGGCTTGTATATTTAATTTCAAAATTATTTCCCATTTTTCATTTAATTGTTGCGATATTTTTTCAATAAAAACAGGTGCCTTTTATAATATAGGCGAACAATAACTAGTAAAGGAGTTTTCAATCAACTTCGCACCTTGTTCAGTATCGCTGCCAGTGCAACTGAAATTCGAAACCAATTCAACATGTCAATACTTTTTCATACGCTGTCAATCAGCTGACTTTTTTTGTCCTTTCGTTCTTTTTTTTCATTTATGATGATATTTTTGTAGCACCTGAGTGACTTACAATTTATGCATGCGGCCACATGATGATGAGAGAGAAAGATTCCCAACCATCAGAAGATAGCTGATTATGTCGTTCAACTAATGCTATAACAAATATTACCATTAGATTCTTTAAAATAATTTTTAATTATTAATCTCTTCAACACTGCTTGTCTCAATCTTAGAGAACTGTGGTGATAATTTCTATTCCAAAAAAAAAAAAACATCCAATAATTACCAATAGACATATGATGTGTATTTGTGATTGTTACGAGCAGAATGACCAAATTCATTTCTATCTATCCTCCGGAAATGAAACTACAATACATTACAAGCAAACTTTTGTGAATTTATTTTCAATTTTGAATATTATATCTAATTGCAAATGAGTTTGGGCGAAAGAGCTTTACTTGGTTCGCCAGATATTACCAGATATCACAATAACCAGCCTACTATGTAAGTCGAGTATAGGATGCTTTTGAATTTCTTTTAATGCTTTAGCTACCACTACTTTTTCAAGTTCAGTTAATTTTAATCAATTGTTGAAAAAATTATTTACTTATCTTTAATAAACTATTTATTTAAAATTCATTACTGTCATCACTTTCATTGTATAATTTAACAAAAAGAATTTAATTTTGTTAAATAAATTTAACATTTTATATACCAGCAGAAAGCAGAGAACGTTATCGTTTGCATCACTACTTAATTTTACGTCAAAAAAAAAAATAAAAATAAAAAAAAAGAAAATTGTGTCATTAATATCTCTTTGTGTGATCCTTCGTTTATATGCAAATTAAATTGTGGTCTTTTGTGAATAAACGTATACTATACGTATAGACAAGAATTCATGTATACATACTTATTAGTGTAAGTAAATTGCGGGCGTTGCAAATGTGTAATATATGCATTCTTGCAACTCATATCATAACACATAGTATCACTTCATTATATTAATTATCACATCCGCACTAAGGACATGTGTTTACATCGATATAATTAAGAAAAAAATCCTCCGGAAATTTTCGAACGAACATGTAAGCATATACGTAAGTGCCTACATAGATATGTGAATTTATTCGGTGTGCACATAAATTTTTTATATTTTTTTTGATAAAAAGTCCAATTTATTTAAAAGATTCTTGTTGCAAAACTGAATAATCGATGTATTCATTATTATCATGGTTATGAAATCATTTTACTACATATGCAACTTTTGCGAACTGAATCAATTTAAAAAAATGGTAATCGAAAAGAGATACATCTGGAGCATAATCCACAATGGAAAGAAATTCTTAGCCGAAGAAAACTACTTCCTTGGTTTTTTTTATCAGGAAGGCCCTCGTTTTGTTCTTAGGATTCAAAATGACTTTTCCACTTTCTTTGTCCGTAAATGGTCATCATTTCTCAAACGCATAAGTTAGTTTGACTAGTTGACCTTGATAACGTTCAGATGAAACACTTCAAGCAGATTGGGATTATTAATTTCCGATCGATACAAAACAATTGTAAAACTCTATTTTTAAATTTTTATATAAACTGAAGGACGGTTTGAAAACAATCCAAGCTATTTAAAGCCGAAATGGCAGGAAAAATGAAAGCGCCAGGTACGATTTATAAAGCACTTGATTTCAATACAGAGAATTTATTGATACCCCTATTATATGAGCATAATTTTAAATGTGAATTTTTTGTAAAAAGGTTTTGTTGTGAAACTTTTGTTAACGACAATATTGTAATCATGATCGTCATTTTGCGAGTCATATGAAATTTTTGAAATTTATACATTGTAAAATAGAGAATAAATGAAATTTGTAGATTACGAAGTTAGATATTTGAATTCTTTTGTGAATCCAATACATATAGTATTTGTCTAAAGTGTATATATAACATTTTTCTTTAATAAGGAATATAATTCGATATATTAACTAGGCTATTTGCCAACTGTCCTATTCTAAGAAAAATAAGAGAAAATAATTTGAAATACTCGCTGACTTTATTAAAGCCCAGGGCTCTAATTATGTAGCTACTAGGTGACTGTCATCTTTTTCGGCATTACGTAACATTGTCAACTAATTTTCGTTTATTATCACCAAATGATCACCATATATAGCTCGTATCAGTTTTAAAAATTGATATCTTTTGCAAGATTACTGATGAGTGTTTCCAATAAAGTCCGAGAAATTTTCCAATATAGTGGATTAATAACTATATGTATAAACAAACTACATTTGGTGAAAAATAAGAAACATGTGGAATGAAACAAAATTTAAATTTGGAAATTTCTAATTTCTTAAATAAACTTCTTATTTTTTGTATATAATTTTATATATTTCTTCTATATAAATATACATATACATATTGTGCATAATAAAATACACAATTTTTAATTGCAAAAGTTGAACAATATAGTGAGAGAGGATTATGTATATTTCACTTGCACAGCTGTTTTTTCTTAGAAACACAACTTTGAAAGAGACTTTTGGGGTGACTTTTCTTCATTTATACGCAATACTAACGCAAATTTCACATAAAGAGAGAGCGCAAAAGGTGAGAGTCACCAGTTAAATTTGCTTACATGATATCATGATTAAGAGCGCAAGCAAATTACTTCGTATTCGCAATGAGTTCTTTTTTACGCTCGCGCAGCAAAACATTTGTAGTTGTTTGCTGAGTACTTTAAAAAGAAGATAATGTTTGCTTAAGTAGTTCTCAATATTTATATCTAAATAGAATAAATCATAGTTGATAACTATTTTATTACATCAAGAATACATCGGTATTAAGATGTTTTTAAATTGAATTAATTTATATTTAGGCTATCTTCACTTTAATTTTATTGATACGAATCTTTTTCACTAGAATTAGCGTACTTGTCGGACTTATGGAGATATTGGCTCGAAATTTAGCAGAAACATTGGAAGTTCTTTCACTGCCACGCCCACCTATTACAGTTTTTCCCAATTTTTATAAAATAAACGTGATGAGTATAAAAGATTCAACGCAGCCGAATATAATTTTCTTACCTGTTTTATATTAACTTATTATCAAGTACTTCTGCGAGATTACTTTCACTGATACACAAAATATAATAATAAGAAGAGTTTATATATAAATTTGTATCACAGATAAAAACTCCCGGTCAACAATATATCATTTTTAAACTTGATACTGATCAAGAATATATATACTTTGTGGGGTCTACGAAGTTTCCTTCTGGTAATTACAAACCAAATGCAATTACATGCATTATGTTACAAAACTTTGACGTATCCTTACCCATCAAGAACAAGTGAAAAGAATGAAAACAATCCATTTGAAATTGACGGCTGAATCAATTGGAATTATATATATATATATATATAATTGTTTCCTACACAGTTCTAATATGAACGATGAACTAAAAAGTATAATACTGAAAACATTTATACTCAAACTGATAAGTACTAATGTTGCCCGTTATGTCAAGTGGTGTTAATGTTGCCCGTTATGTGAAGAGGGCTGTCGTTGTCAATTTTCAAACAATACGTTTGTTTTTTCGGCCGATAATACTAATTCCGAACGCTCTTCCGCAATTATAAACAATTTGAATATCACAAATCGAATAATTTTTCCAAATTTTCAGTTTGGGATCTGAGCTCTCAATAATTTCCTAATCAGTAATAAATTGTGTCTTAGTTAATCTTCACTTTTTTACTTTTCCTTGGAATCCATTAATTGTGATTTTTACAATACTTCAGTTTTTCCTTTCGAATTTCTTTTCATAGATTACGATTCAACTCGCTCTACTTGAGAACAAATCCTGTTTGGTTGCAAACCTTCAAAACTGGTGACGAGTACTACAACTGTTGTTTATGTTAATCCCCCCATCACTTGAAAGTTTTTGTTAACCGCGTTCAGCTGATATATTTCCCATGAATTTTTGTTACTTAAGGCTTTACCTTGATGAATGATAAATGCACGCGTATGTGTACGCATTCGCAAATTTCTTATAAAATAAAAACCAACTGCAAATTTATTTTTGAAATCTCTGGAAACTATTAATATTAGGTTGGGGAAAAGGTAATCCATCCAATCTTATAAGAACTTCAGGACTTTATTTAACATTTCGAATTGGAAAATAATGGATCCATCCAATCTTATATGAACTTCAGGACTTTATTTAACATTTCGAATTGGAAAATAATGGATTACCTTTTCCCCAAACTAATATTACAATTAAATTTTTTACACATTTTTACACATTTTGCTTAAATAATTGAACAATAAGTTGAAAACATTATTTTAAGCTGATTGCATATTTCTCCCTACGCACTATTATCAGTGGAGTCAAATCAGAAGATTTGCATAATTTTTCCTGAGAGATTTTGAAGTGAATAACTTATTACCAAACTTTGGCTCTTTTTATTAGCGTAAGAATGTTAATAATTGTTTATTAATTCAATTCACATGAGATATGATAATAATGAAGTTTTAAAACAAAAGTGTAATAATATACAATAAAAGTAATTAAAGTTAACTTGATGATTTACAAGTTTAGTACATGACTTCTACTTGACATATTCTCAGTATCACGACTATCAGCAACTTCCCCGTTTGACAACTACTTTGTGACTACTTAACATAGTATTCTCGCCTTCTTTTCACTCTTCCCTCACTTCAACATCTTTTCGCTCATACGAACATCTACATTTCATATTAATGATTGTATTTATAATTTTAAGAAACTAAACACCGATGGAAGTGATGAAAGGCGTCAAGAGGTTAACAGAAACAATCAAAAATTAAATTAATAAAAATTGGAAAACATTAACCCTTAACTGATTGAACATATCACTTATAAGCTGGCTAATAAAATAAGTTATAAAAAAAAAACGTTATATCTAAAGTGATGTAAACTTTGCAGACTTGAAAATTCTTTTGCTATATGATTACCTTGAGCTTCTACGATATATATTGTACAATATCCTCACAGTTTTTTTACATAAGAAAATTTTTCAGTTCGTGCAACAATTGAAATTAATTCATATGCTTGTTCAGTCGTTGGTATTTGTGGGTTCAAAAAGGAAAACTTAACCGGGACAATTTGGGACACGTCTAATTGTCACTGCTTCCAGGATAAGCGAGCTCAACGGAAGACAATTCCGTACGACGTCTGTCGAAGTTAAAAATCACATCTTTTCGAGGAATTGAAGGCATGCACATCAGCTAATTCCGACTGAGTTTGCTCGATTGGTTTTGTTTCAAATATATACAGAAAGTAACATGAAAGTATTCCTTCCGTTACAATGTAAACTTTCACGCACCCGGTTGATAATAACGCATGAGTACTTAGTTGTTTGAATAGTAACGGATTTTGCAATTTTTTACTTATGATTACACACACTTGTATTTTTCAATTTAAAAAAATTCATATAAAAATTATATTTATGTTGAGACAAGGTATATCAGTACATCAAATATTCTCAATTCCTATTTTACATTGCATGACTTTTTAAAAAATGTATATTATTCTGTATGTTTTATAAACTGCTTATCGTACGTTTAAGCGATTTCGAATATCATGTACATTTTTATACTTTTTATATTTAATGTATTTTGGTATTTTATTTAACCCTCATAGTTACGACGAATTTTCTTGTCGCTTGTCGCTGTTTGGGTGTTTACTGCACTGCAGCATTTTCTATTAGCTGGAAAGCAGACAAAACACAATACTTGTATGTAATGTAAGGAAAACTCCTTCTTTTCTTACAACAGGATATATATATATGTATATTGCGATTTTTGCCGCGTGTTCATATCAGATTGAATAAATAAAAGACTTTTCTTTTCTAGGAGGTGTTTGGATGGAAGGAAGTTTTTCTTTGAACAGCTAATATATTTCTGCTTTTCTGTTTACTGAACATCTCCTTCGTTTACCAATGCCATGACTTAAGTAATGTTTAAAGCCTTTCGTAATTGAAATCTGTATTAGAAAAAGGCTTTGTGCTGTTTGTTTTTTTTCGTTATATTTTTTATTTATCGTAATGTCTAAGTCCTTTTTTGGAATGCAATTCATTTATTGGATTTCTCTTCTATTCTAGCAAATAAAACGATACCAGTACGCATTGTTAGATTTAATAAAAGCTAAAGTAAATTAACTTTATAAATAATTAGCATAGATTAATTTTATATAGATTTATCTTCAAGATCATAAGTAATTGTAAAACAATTAAATCCAATTTTTTGAGAATTCAAATAAGCTATGAATTTAATATCTATTTTAATAGCTATTAGATAAAGTTCCATCGTTATTATATTAGACTGACAAAACTTGCCCTTAATTGCTGTCTTAATCTCTATTGTAAATAATAATATTTTCAATTTCAACTACTAGTCTCGTAAAGGACAATTTTAAGGATGTAAAAATGGTTAGTTTTAGTATACTGCGACTTTAAACGCGACTACAAAGTAGGCAACTCAAAAAGAGATGCTGCTTGAAAACAACTTTTCACATCCGTTGAGCGAACTGTAATATTTAAGACCTGTATCCTAAATATGTAAAGGGCTTTTAATGTTTAATAGGATCATAGGTTTCAAATAAATGGCTTCATCGTAGATTGTTTTTAAGATGTTAGTTATCTAATGTAGAGTGCATAAACCCATAAAGAAATTGCGCTTCCAATTAAGGCAGAACAATCGAAGGAAAGGGCGAAATATTTGTTTTGAATTTACTATTATTTATAAATATTTATAATGAGAAGGTTTTATTATAATTTGCACGACAATAGTTACAATAAGATGACCAATCAAAATAACATTCTCCCTGAAGAATAAAGAACCATCGACAATGTAATAATTCGTCGTATCGAATTAGCAGTGGTTTATTAATAAATTAACTCTGCATTCTTTAATTGCTTCCTACAATTGCTGGGAATAGTGCAAGACTACCGAAATAATTGATGTTCTTTGAACGTATTGCAATATATATAAATGCATTATGGGTTCTTGGACAAATAACATTAGTATATAAACAGAAGAAGTTATGTCATTAATAATAGTTGGAATATATTGATCAACGTGAATTTATAAAGAAGTTATTCTGAGTTATTGTGAACAAGATCACTGAGACCTCACAAATCATACAATGTTTGTTACTAAACGTCAAATTCATAATATGACGTTTTCGTGAATTTTTGGTTTTATCATAAATTTGGAGACTTCGAAAAAGCAACAAGTTTGTATCAACCTTTTGAACAAATCACAAAAAAACTTTTATTACCAAAACAGAGTACAGTACATACGCACAACAGTTCAGGTAGAGGACTTAAGGGAAAAGTTTGAAAAATACAAGAAAAGGAATCCATTCGATTACATTGAAGCGTAAAAGTTTGTTGAAACATTTGAGGGACAAAAACGACAGATCCCACTTTGAGGATACACTCTTCAAGTGATTTTTATAGATTTTCCAAGACAGTAGTGTGAAATGTTTTAAACTACTTGCAAGCACATGAAATACCAAAGATTTCTTTGCTCCATGTGGAACTGTGGTAAAAGCGATGTATTCTTTTAAAAGAAATGCTTTTTATTTATCAGTTTTTTCTTCAATGTCATACTTTGTGGTTTACGGATTCTACCAGAAGTTTATAGATAATAATTGTTTGATTACACTGAGTCAATCATCGATTTCAAGAGCTATAAAATACGTTTCCAAATTAGTTGTAGTCTGACAATGCTTGCTTGTTTATCGTTTTAATTTCTTATTTTCATAAATTAATAACTCCGTTTTAAAAAAAAATTATTTTGCCGAATTTTCGTTGTCAGTTTTGCTGCTGGTTGAAGAAACATAAAATATAAAATTTGACAAAAAATTGCGAAGAGTTTGACGAATAGGAGCAATCACATGTCGTTGTTATAATTGAGGACTCCTAAGGATAACCCGAGATGTGTTTATGTTATTTTGATTCATGAAACGATAGATTATTGATAATACCTGAGGAAGTGGACAAATATAAGATATCCTTACAGTATCATAATAGACAATAATAGATAAAACTTCGTTATTTTGTCCTTGCATGCTGACTTGCTTGATGTATATAGAAGAAACGACCGTTTTATAACTGTATAGTTATATCAACCTCTGTTTGAAACTGATTACTTTAAAACTAGAAAATGATGTCTAGAAAGCATTCTGAAAGCTTGATGAGTTTGATATGGTAAGAGAAAACAAAGAATTAATAGTTACTTACTTGATATAACCTTTTTCATGGGATTTACAGCTAAATCTTATTTCAATTTCACATTAATTGGAATTTGAAAATTATTATCTTTAATTATCTTTTCTTAGCCGCACATTTTCATTATTTTCTTATTTTTTCTGAAATTATTTCATTTTGATATTTTGATTGCAACGCATTAAGTTATTTTATTTCCGTCTTTTCTTAAGATACCTAGTACCTTTTTTCTACTTTTGTTTTATTTATTCATTTTTTCTTACTATTTAAAATATTAATGTCTATTTCTCGACTTATTTTGCTTTCTATTTGCTTTTTTTTTCATTTTTCAATACAACGCGCGCCAGATTGTAAACACTCTTTAAAGCTCATTTAATTCTCTTTCACTAATTTTTTGAAACCCTTTTCACATTTCTTTTTAACACATAAGCACAAACACGCATTAAAAACCCGCATACAACATTAACGAGTCAGCCAAGTAATCTTTGGTGTGATAACAAACAAGGCAGGAAATAGATATGTATGTATGGATGTGTATACACTGCTACTACACGAAGGCTAATGTAATACACGTTGTCTGTTCTTTTTTTCTTTTTTCTTTGCACAAAAAATGATTGCTTAGGCCCGGCGTTTGTTAATACAACACAAATATTGACTTAATATAATATCTAATAATAACATTAAAACTTCAATAAGTTGTGATTATTATAAAAACTTTCACAGGTATTTTTCCACAATTTATAACACTAACAAAAAACTTTTATTATAATTTACAAAAATACTAATTAACTCGTGAAATTTAGCAAATTTGTTTACGCACTGAAGCAAATAAAATAAAACAAAAACTTATCAAAGCAGTGATACCAATATGTCGCTACTCGTTAATCAAATTAGCGATTTACTGCTTTACAACACAAAGATTTCTTCTTTTGCTACAGATCTCGTAGCATAACTTCATAGCATACTTATTGGCGTTGTAAATATCGTAAACGTGTTCATACACCGTTTGCGTGTTATTTTAAATGCAATTTATTAGTTGTAGGCGTGTTAAAAAACCAATTCAGCTTAATAATAATTCTGATTTTCACTTGAGCCAGATATAAACTCTCTGAAGTTGACAAACAAGCTGCTAAATACAACAATGTAATATCGTATATGGTATATCGTAATAAAGCCTTCACCAAAATATTTTCAAATTGTTATCTAATTTGGCACATTTTTGAAGAGAAATCTTTTAGAAACAAAACGATATTTATTACTAAGAAATGTATTGTATTTTTTTAGAACACCCGTGCTATAATATCGATGCGATGTATAGTTTTAACTGCGCTCCTAAAGATGGCTCTGTCTTAAAATAAAAGCTGCCTCAAAGAATAATTGTCAATTAATTTAAATTTTAGCTAAGTATGTGGACTGTGGCTAAAACTGAGTGACTTTCTCGCAGGCGGTAAAATACAAAACGCAAACGCAAAGCATTGTCCGAGTGAGAAAATATTAATAGTTCAAGTGGTAATTAATTTCAAGTTCGGGCAAGTTGAACTATAAGAGCTTACATCGTATTCTTGGAATTATAATCCGCGGTTTTCTACAAGAGAATTTCGATTACAGCTGCAGAAGTAGGTCATATTTAATTACTCTAAACAAAAATAGTAAGTTAAGACAAGAAACAAACAGTTTAAAGGTGAAGTCCCAGAAATCATTTATTATATACGGAAATATGACTTCGTCTATGAAGATTTTGGACACAGTGCATAATAGTCTTTACTGTACGATTTAACTTAAAAGAAAAATAAGCTTTAGTGCTAGACACTACTTCAAGACCATATAGAATACGCGGTATTAAGAGAGTTTAAGCCAGTTTGTATTTAATATTTAAACATTCTTGTTGTCAGTAATTTTTGTATTTTTTTTTTGGTTTACTAAAATTTAGATTTTATTAAAAAATACATCGAATTTATTTGCAGATAAAACTTGAGAGCACAAACTTAAAATTGCTAAGACAAAGCATAGAACGAAACTGCAACGAATACAAAACAATCGAAAATTTCTAATGCTGATTGGAAGCAAAATCATATTAATTTTTTTTTTTACGTTGATTTCCTTTGGAATCGGCAGAAATTTATGTTTTTTTTTTACTTTTTTCTTTCTTTCTTCAAGTTACTTTAAGCCGCATTTTCGCATTATGAACGCTCTCTTATAATTTATACAACAACAACAAAGAAGAAAAAATTATATTCAAATTGATAAATAAAAAAGTCTTTTGAAGGAATACATCGTCAATTCCATAAAGAGCAAATAAGTTTTTTGTTTTTCATATGCTTGCAAGCTCTTCAAACATTACCTACCAACGTTTTGGAAAATCTAAAAAAAAATTTCTTAAAAATTGAAGTTTTTTAAATTGAAACGGGAACGTTTTTGTCCTTCAAATGTTTTACGCTGCAATCTTATAAAATTATTTAGTAATTTTATATAGTTTTTTTTTTTTTGCTGTTCTACTTTTATTTATTTTCCCTTAAATACTATATAAAAACTGTGTAAGTATGTTTTCTTCCATTTTTAAAATTTTTTTTTTCTTTTAAATTCCCTTTTTAAACTGTTGTTGTGTAATATATTTTACTTTACCCTACTACTCTATAGGTTGGCGCACAAGCTTGTCAGTTGTGTTTTGAAGTCTTCAAATTTATGATTAAACGTCAAAATACCAAAGACTCACAATATGAATTTGACGTTTAGTTATGAGTACCATATGAATTATGAGGCCTCAATGATGTTGTTCCAAATAAATCCTTTAGTTGTACTTATATGACCTTAATAAAAAAAAAAAAATTCAAAATGATGTGAAGAAAATTTGCTGCTATATGTGCACATATATGATTCAAATATCTCATACTTGAATAATGAAAATGTAAGAAGAATGTAAGTGATAAGAGCGATAAATAAAAGCAAGCAACAGAAAACATAATTTAACGCTTATCTAATAATACAATCAATATTCTGCGTTTAAAAAGTTCTTGTTAAAGTAGATTTATTCATTATTATCTCATTGACTTGCTATTATATACTTCTACTATCAAATATAAATGGGTTAATTATATATAATTCAAGATAAGTTAAGGCAATTAAGATTTACTTTGCAGAAGAATTCTTTATAATTGAATACCAAGATTTTAGATAAAACAACTCTTTAGCTTTATAACTACTTCGCTTACTCTCTTTTACATTTTTACATTTGCTATAATTCTTCTTTTGCTTCAATTATATATTATCCGCTTAAATGTATCTAACAGTCCGGTTTGAGCTTTAGCTTTCATAGCTAATCTATCTCGCCGTATAGATTTGGCAAGCAAGGAAGTGAGACGGTAAGTTTTAGGTCACTCATAAAGGATCGTGTGGATTGGCTTAGTTGATTAAAGAAAGTTAAATTTGCTAAATTTGGACCAAGTAAAAGCTCCAATGGAAAGAACGCCTTTATGTGGAGACAAGTTCCAAGTTTTAGTGCGTGCTCTATCAAGAAAATAATTTAAGAAGATACCTATCTCCATTGTACCGTATGTGCCGGATGCAGCCGATTGTTTTATTAAAAGGCGGCAGATAAAAGCTGCTTTTTACAAAGTCTCTAAGTTTCCACCTAAAATAATAATTTGATTTGCACGGTGGTAATCTGGCGCAGGTCGCCCTTGCCCGACGATAATGTTTGACTTCTTTTTCTATAGAAATTGCTCTGGCTGCCATTGTCGCTTCAAATGGGCAAGCGTTGCCATATCCAAATACTTTTTGGGACATTCTATACATTTTTTGCAGATTGCAAAGCATTGTTCAAGCCTAATGCAACTCCTTTAAAACTGCGCTGTAATTTGGCATTTGGATCCATTGCGTAACTTTCCACTTGAATGATTACTACAGGGAACCATATCATCCATATCATAGCGAGTTAAATGTCCCTACATACCGTTGCAACGGACGTACTAGCGAGAGAGGCGCAATAAACATAGCACGTGAGAGTATCAAGCAACTCAATTTCTATTTTACTTTTCACATCATACATCCAAGTGCTGCGCAGTTATTAAAAAAATGTGTTTACAACTTAAACGCGTATGTTGACATTGTCCACTTTGATGCATTTTGGCTGTTAACTAATTTTATTTTATGAAAAGTACATTTAAGTTCTCTTAGTTGGAAGTATTTGGAGATTTTTAGCTAATTTATAAAAAATTAGATTTTTTCTCTGCGATCTCAATGGATTTACTAAAACATTGTAGTCCGTATTAATTAAAAAACCTCGGAGATCCGATCGTATGTTAAGGTTAGGGAATTTTGCTGGAGTTTTGCTGTTTAGATATTCTGTCCTATGCTTCAGCACGTCCATTGATCGCAATAGTCGTCTTTAAGCATCTTGCGTATTATGCATGCCCGCTTCAGCCGTATTATTAGTGATTTGTGATATATCATCGCTCGAAGTGAGGCATAAAGAGTACTACGATAGTGTATCGAACAATGGACGTTTCAGTTATAGTATATTAGAAAGATTTAGATTAATTTCCTCAATATTTTGTTTAAATTTCATTTATTTCTTAAAATGTCTACGATATTAACTTTGTCTCTCCTTCAATACAGTTTGTTGTTATTTCTTAGGTAACAGATATATTCTTCAAATAAAGAACATTTCGTTTTCTATGAAAGTTGGAGAAACGACTTGTTTCTTAATATCCTCAGAGGATTCTAAAAATTTATCGGATGAAATATGAAATATCTAAACAGAACAAAGTGTATGACATGACTACACGTTGAAAGTTAATTAGGTGCTTCCTTGACCGGTTTAGCAGCATCTTATCGAACATTATCATGGCGGAAAAGGATCCTATCCTTTCTAATTGTAACTATTGTTTATATTCTTTGCCTTTTCAATAAGTTTTCAAAGCAGACAATACACAGTTTCTAGTTGATGTCAACATTGCTTCTTGTCGTACAAGAAATCCGTAACTCATGCAAAATGTTTTTAAATAATTTTTTAAAATTCCATTTATGTAAATATATACATATAAAATGATGGCACTCTTAACAAACAGCGATGTTCTTATATATTTACAAAACAGAAGTAAGATATAATATTCGATATCATATAATATGATAAAATATGATACTCGATATGATATAATATAGTAAAATATGATATTCGATATCATATAATATGATAAAATATATACAGTGGGTAAAAGCCAAAGTCGTACACCACAACATTTTTTTTTTTTGTCCGATTTTTTATACCCAAAATATAATTTGAGAAAAGTTCAGTATTAATTTTTTATAGCTTATTTCACTAACTTTTAATAACAAAAACCAAAAAAGAAAAATTTTGATTTTTAACAATATTATTCAACGACAAAGAAAAACAGCACCAA
>KK351011.1:2492205-2526473 GCA_000671755.1 Glossina brevipalpis | reverse complement strand
TGGCATTGAATTTGGTGCTGTTTTTCTTTGTCGTTGAATAATATTGTTGAAAATCAAAATTTTTCTTTTTTGGTTTTTGTTATTAAAAGTTAGTGAAATAAGCTATAAAAAATTAATACTGAACTTTTCTCAAATTATATTTTGGGTATAAAAAATCGGACAAAGAAAAAAAATGTTGTGGTGTACGACTTTGGCTTTTACCCACTGTATATTTTGAGTGGAAGCATTATGAGGACTCATCCTTTTCTTTTTTATTTTAACTAAATTTTCTGCGAGAGCTCGACGAAAATTTCTGCTTTTTTGCGAAAAAATGCAATTACTCTCGTTCTCTCTTTTTCTTACTCTCTCTCTCTCTCTCCTCTCTCTCACTCTCCCCCCTCTCTCTCCGATTCTTGCTTTTTCTATTTAAGAACGAGACGTAATTTTTCACACGAAAACTGTTTGTCTACTAAATACTCAAATTGAACGTTTTTCAATTGCACCTGTTATAGTTTCTCTCCATATATTAATAACGTACAGAGCTTACAAAGTACATATGTTCCTCATCAGCTTGAGCACAAATGTTCTTCATCAGCTTGGGTTTTGTAAACGACTTGGCCATATGTATCTGCCTTGTCCCCATCCATCCATCCGCCTATCAGTTCAATTATTTTGATGGTCTCAAATTAAGTCAACTTAGTGCTAATCTTCGTCTCAAGTTCACTTCGGAAATCGCCTACAAATTGCTTAAGAAGCTATAATTATTTACAAATCTCCATTTTTCTTTTTCAAATTAAGTCCTAAGAATTGTGTATTCTTTAGTCAATTTACGATCAAAATTTGAAATTTTTCTTTTAAAAAATGTTAATATCTTTTTGGAAAATCAGGGAAATCTAGTTAAGTGTTCCTTCAAAAAAATGATTCTTATTCAAATTTAAATAAAATGTAATACGATTTTTGGTTTACGTAAGTGCTAGCAAATCGTATAAAAATCGAAAGACGTAATACGTACAATAAGTTATATGATCTATAAGATCTAGGTTTCTATTATGAGGTATAACATTGTGCACTTTATAGTACAGTATAAGCCAATATATAAACAATTACCGAGTTGATAATATTCGATGTAAACCGTATATATTTTTGCCTTTTGTTTTTTATTTATCATTTATTTCCTCTTCTTCTTAGCTGACAAGAAAACAATTTTTAAATAACACTTTTCTTTGCCTGACGGATGACTGAATCGTTACTCTGCTGTACTCCTGTTTCTTAGTGTAATTGATTTCTGTAATATATATATATATATATATATATATATATATATGTGCATAAGTAGATGTTCGTGTATTTTAGTACCAGGTTTTTACAACACGTGACATACAAGCATTATTTGTTTCCGATGCTTGCAAATGCATTTGGCTTAAAAAATTCAACGAACTATTATTCCTTTTTTTAGAGGAAGAAATATTTATTTTCTTTTTTTTTCCATTCCATAAACTATTTGCAAAGTAAGAGTACTTGCAGCGGTAAGAAACTTTGTACATTTTCTCTTGAGATTGGCAAGCTTTTAACAAATGAGATGTAAACGTAAATAAACGTACTTGATAAACAGGGAATACGTTAACATATTTTCTAATAAATTGAAGCAGCAGTATTTAATGAGTTTGTATATACACAATAAGATACTACACGTAGTATACGATGAATGGCGCTGAAGATGAAAAAGTATAATGCTTTTTGAAGTAATGCAAGCATTGATTGTAAGGAAAGTATAGCGAACTGTGACATTAAGAACACGTGTATTGCAAAGCATTCTGTTAGTTTGGGATACAAATTTTTGTAATAAAATTTAAATTTTAGTGTCTATTGCAGATTGTATTTAACTGTAATTGATTGTGATTAATACGAATAATTTAGGGTTTAATTGCTTCTTTTAATATGACTCTTTAAGATGCTGCGTTCGTTTATTGTAAATACGTTATATTGATTTCTGAATCTGAATTTTTTATCTAACTTAGGAGTATAATGTAGTTAAGAAGTTTTAGTTTTTTTAACGAATCGTTGAATTCATAATATAAACGTATTTTTGGTCAGTTTAAGATCTTGACTAGGTGTACACATTGTCACACACCTTGTACGAAGTCTTATTGCCAAGCTAGTTAGACAGCATGTGACTGAGTGCAACTTTTCAACTCAGGTAGCTATTGACTCAACTATAAAGTTCTGGATGTGAAAGAAAACAAATCTACTTTAAGTCGAAGCCTACTATACCGCTATTAAGAGTTTGAAGCATATGCAGGTACTGATCATTCAACTGATATGTTCATAATTAGCTAACAATTTTGGAGTCTTTATATAATAAATGTTGTGAAAAGCACTCAAAATCCAAAGTGGTTTAGATAGACTTACAAGTTATTGTATTTGCGTATAAATTGTACAACTTTGCCTCCGCCGTTTTTTTTTTTTTCGACATTCGAGGCTTTATCGTAAAAAACTGGTTACACACTTATTATTCAAAAGATAGTCTATCGCTGACCAGTAGTTTCTCCCAATTTTGGATAAAATATGAATTCTGGGACTTTGGGATTGTACAAGATAAGTGATTTTTGGATATTATTGGAATTTGAATAGAAGGCCCATTCGACCAGACAATAAGTAATCAACTGTAATCAGTGTTAATCGGAGTAATAACTGGTGATAACAACGGAGAGAGTAGCACATTCTAGGTTAGTGCCGCCAAACGTTGTTTGGACGGGATTTGCTCTGTGGAACTGAATTTTGTGGTACTGAGAACTCACGATGTCATGACTCTTGACGTATTGCCCTAACTCTTGGGCTCAATTTCGACAGTAATTGTTACGTAGCTTTGTCTAATGACGGTTCGCTTTCGTTGGAAAAAATCTGACCTTCCCAAATGACTATTCAGTTTTGTCGTCCACGTTAACGGTTCGCCTAGTCTGCATCATGGTTATTTGCGCTTTAAATATCGTAAGGGAACCATTCTTAATCGTTCGTAAGGATTTTACCGGCACTATATCTTTCGAATTAAGAGGCAAAACGCAAGTTTCCGGCAAATGACGAGTAAAGTGATATTTTCTATCGAAACTGATGCGGACACAAATCAATTAATATTCCATTTCTTGTTGGCAATGAGCTAAGACTATTGCAAGACGTCTACATTTGTTTATGTCCACCACCATATATCGCTAAAGTCAACTATTGAAAACGGCGGAGACAAAGTTGTACACTTATTATGAACAAGTGAAATACAAACTTATGTACTGTCAACATCACATATGTATAGTGTGTATGAAATTTGTTTGCCTATAGACGTTACTTTTCTATTCCTTATTTTGAGTAATGAACTTTAAATATTTAAAAGTTTGAGTTGAAAAGCATACAGCAGCCATATTTTATATTTACTTAACTAGAGTTTTGCATGACACGACTATTAGTTTGACTGTCTTTTTAGGTAAATAGTGCGCATGCAAATGGAAGAAATAGCAAAAAAAAAATGACGACTAGCAATTTATTAAAATTTCTAAACATCCATACATTAGCATATTTAAGACTTTTTGACAAGTTTATATTTGTCTCTATGCAGAGTTTTGTGGGTGCACATGTTTAAAGTTTTCTATATGCACAGTATCTATAATCACAATAACATTTTTTGAACAAAATTTCTTAAAGTCTTGTCACTCATGTGATGATATATCTCACGATAAAATACCAGATGTGCAAATAAAATCTTTCTGGTTATTTTAAGAGACAACATTAGTCATCTACAAGCATTTCTCAAAACTGATTCTTGCATGAAACCCCGTTCAAAACAAGAAAAAAAAAACATTAATGGCATCATACGCTTTCTTGCTTGAAAAAACAGCGAATGGTTAAGCTTTCTTTTCGAAGTTTATGGTGAAATTCCACCCTCGAAAGATGATGATCATCAAAAGCACCAAAGAAGTATTAAAATATTTAATTTGCAAGCAATAACGATTGCAACCATCAACTTGAAAGTCTATCAAGATAGTTCATGATAATGAGCCCAGAATTGAAGAAGAAGCGATTGCAATATACTAAAACACTTTATATGAATGTTTTTCAGCGCGACAACGCTCTATGAAAACTTTACAATTAACATTAATAGCCACCGCTTCACTCATCCAACAATTTTGCCATCAACTCTCTTCATATTCTATTAATTAGGGAAGCACTATACTATTAACACAATAAATTCTCTACGGTTTTCAAGTAAGAGGCTTTCTTCCATGCAAAAAAAAAAGGAAAAGCTAAAGCTGCCTATTTGCAAACCTAACACTCTAGCTATTAACCAATCGTTTTTTATCCGTTAATTTTCCTAATTTCTTGCTTGAAGTGTTTAATGAAGGATGTTTGACAGAGACCAATAAAATTTAATAAGTAAGAAAATTACGTTCGGGCTGAGCCGAATTTGTTATACCCAATACTTTCATCTTAAAGAAAAGGTTGGAAAAAATTACACCTGAATACTTTATAATACTGGGTAGACGTGGCAGACTTTTTCCATTTTTATGAAATATCGTGAAGGTTTTCGTTGCTTAGTCTATGAGTAGTGAGCAAAAGATTAAGGAAGTAAAGATGTTTTTGCCCTGACATGGGCGTGTTCTATAAACAATTTCGCCCGTTTCCAATATCAATCAACGTATGTAGAAAAACTTTCAATGCTTTTGTCAAATTTGATCCAGATATCTTTATTTTTGCGACCGTGAAAACGGTTACCACAGATGGATAGACGGATGGATGGATACGATTAGGTGAATTGCAAATTTAATATTGACAAAGACTATGTATACATTTCTTGGGGAGGGGACGACGAAATGTATATACCCTCGTCCTTCGGTGGTGGGTATAAATAAATTATCACTGCTTAACACCACTTTTAATGTCAATAATTTTTCTTTTTTTTTTCCTTATTGTTGATAAATATTAATAAATAAACTTTGATATTAAGCATATTTAATCTAAGTACTGTGAAGGTACTGCGAACTGAATATGCTATTGCGGAAATCTATCGATGCTTTTGTTCAAAGCAGATATTTGCCTCGACATCTAATGAGTAAGAAGTTAGATTAAAATAGCCATGTGATCCATTCCACTCAGCATACATGTAGACCGGTTTACGGGGGAGCCGTACAACATAATCAAATTAATTTCGGTAATCGTTAAAATTTATGTTTAACTAGACAGTTATTTAATTGACTACTTGTAGACTAATAGGAAGTTTAAAGAAGCTTTGAATTTAAACGAGAATAAAATAAGCGAATTAAATTTTCTGATCGACTGGAGCATCGTGTTGTTGTAGAGAGATGTCTTAGAAACTATTTAAAATTTATAACTTATGTTATAAATATAACTTACAACTTTATATAAGTTGATGAAATTCGTTTTTTTTATATAAGTTGATGATGATGATGATGATGGTTCGTCTAGGTGGCTAAAGGGATTTTTCAAATCTACTACATGATCATCAGTTAACAATGAATACACGAAGTTTAGGATTTGAATTTTGTCCCTCTTAAATAGCAAACAATGATCGGAATAAGAAGTCATTTTGATTAGGATGCCTACCTGCTTTGAAAGATCTTGAAAGAACATGTCTGCTTTTAATTTGTAACAATATCTTGTACTTTATCCGCCTTAAAACTAGCAACTTGCGATATTGTACTTACTGAAATGAATTATTGTTTAAAATATTTTTTTAAATTTTTTTATGTATTCGTACAGATGAAATTCAGTTAAATTATATTGACATCTTCAGCACATAGGCATACTCGCAGCTACTATAGATCTGAGCTGAGAGTAAAGCCGCAAACCGTCGCAAACACGCAAAAACCTGGCAACAAATAATTTCTTTTTTATTTTGTCTTTTTTTTCTTTTTATTTTTTGTTTTTATTTCATTTTATTTTATGTGTCAATAAACAAATTTACAAACTTACAAATGAAAAATAAAACAAAATTGGTATAAAAAAACAAAAGTACACAGAAAAGAGAAGAAATTCTTTGTAAATACAAAAATAACAACGTAATAAAAGTTTTCAATGCAATCGCAATCGCAATTGTAAAATATATGTGAATATACGGTGAAAGGAGGTAAATAAAGCTTTCGTGTCGAACCAAAGTTGGTTGACTCGTATTTTTTTTTTATTTTTTACCATCATGCACGTAATAATATGCAAAGATATTTTACTGTTCGTTTGTTTAAATAAATCTCTCCCTATACTATAATATGATCTTGAATATTGTAATAATATTCCATACCAATCAATTTACGTATCAGTTATTTTACAATCTCGCTTTTTAATAATCAGGCGCACAGATCCAAAGATTATTAAGAAAATTTTAGTTAATTTTCATTACTTTTATAAGTATGTATGAGCTGATATTAATGCATGTCGTATAGAAACCATTAATACGTTTAAGACCATAGATAGCATACGTAATTGAACGAGGTTTACGAGTTTTGGGTGTATACCGTAGTTCGTGGGTGTGTGCATTTGGCGAGTAGATAAAGCTAATGCAAAACAGTCTTCTTGGGACTGCTTGATTTCGGAATTAGTTAAGTATAGCCTACTAACATCTATTACCGTTTCTGCTATTACATTTTGGTCCTCAAATTTAACAGTGTCTGTTGACAGAGTTTTTACAATCACTTCTTCTTCTACTAGCCGTGCCATTGAAAAGGCAATTTTAAGATTACATCTTATGTTATTCTGATAAAAAGTAGCGCCAATCGCTTCGTACAGAATTAAAGTGAATTGTATTTGGTTATCTTGAATGCAACGACGATAAGAAATACGTAAACGTACTTTTTTCATTACAATCACGCCATACAGTACTTTCATCTTTAAAAGGACCTAGAGTTGAAGGGGGAAAGAGAATCATGTCTTTAACATTGCATTGAAGGTGCAGTCAAAGTTTTAAGTTAATCTTCAGAAAAATCATCACCATCAGTGAATGGAGGCTAACCTTTAACAGACCAAATCTGCAAATAACCAATAGGCTCGTTGCGCATACATTTTAAGGAATTCTGTGTTCCCATTAATTGCTTCTGTCTTCTCGAATGTGACTTCATCTTTTATGGCAGTAACCTATTAGCTCTTGGGGAGTTTACAAGAGATTTGTTTTGTGTGTGTGTGTGTATGTGTTTGTTCTGTTAGCATCCGATCAACTCGATCATTATCAAATGGCACCTTGTCAGATGAGTGATTAAGGTGACATGTATAATTACATTATGGAAAACTTCAAGATCTCCGCTTAGTTAGAACTGTGTCTTTGCATTCAATGCTGCAATACGCACACATACATATACAATTAAAACTACGTCATGGAAGCTTTTCGCCTTCCTGCATAGCAACATAAGATCTCTAACATTAAGCCATGTAAAATACGTCTTTATGTATCTATTGCACTCGTACATTTAGCTTAGCGTAGTGGTGTGTGGCAAGTCGCAGCTATAAAAGCAGCAATCGAAGAGGATCATGACTTCAGTTTGTGAGCAACCAAACAAATCGTCTGCGATTAAAATCAGTCAGTCGATCGGTCACCGTAACCCATCAAGTAAGTTAGCAGTTATTGGATTTGAAACCTCGACAACGAGATCGCCTCTCGCAGGTTCTTGTTCTGTTCTTTTTTTACCCGTGAAAATATCATCGCTCTCTTTCCCGTTCTCAAAGGTTTTCGCTGAGCTACTAATAAACTCAATATAACGCTGTTTAACTACTGCATACTAGTAATGCTACGATTTCCAAGAGAGAAAACCAAGCAATATAGAAAAAAAAATATAGAACATTGAAACCGAAAGTCTATTTTAATCTTATGAATTATCTTGGAACGGACCGCTGGCGAGCCCTGAACTTAAACCTTAGCTATAGAAGGACATAAAGTTGCAAACTTCAAATTCTCGGCTCTGTGGAAGCTTTATTTCAATTTATTCGAAAACCAGATATTTCTTATATCAATTAAAGAAAGTACACTTCCTCTCAAATAATTTCAATTAATGAAAATAACTTTTAACAATCAATTCATTTGATATTTCGTTCCAGGAGAGTTAAGAAATTCAATATAAAAATATTTTTTAATATTACACTGAGTACTAAGAGTACAATAACAGATGCGAAAGTTAACAGGAATTGGCATAAGAAAAAGGAAAAAAAGGATTTGCTTAACTTGTTTTGATAGTAGAATAAATAAATTGTAATAAAAATAAAATTTTAATAAAATTAACAAAAATAAGAATTCTATGTGAATATTCTTAATGTTATTCATCACTATTGAAATAGAGTTCATATAATATTTCTTATTTATTTTCCATTCTTATAATAAAAAGTTTGGAAAAATAAAGTTTCTTCTTTACAACTGAGAGCAAACCAAACTTTGCCTTAACGTGCAGTGAAGAAAAATGTAAAGGAAACAGGAAAAATAAACTCTTTTTTTTTTTTTTTTTTTTTTTTTTTTTTTTTTTTTTTTTTTTTTTTTTTTTACTTTCCTGACTATAAACATTGTATCAATGTAATGGTGTGTATGCATCATGAATATATGGTGAAATCATTCATCAAATTGTTTAAATATTATGAAGAGAGCAATAATTAGCATAAAAAGTTGTTACGAATATTTGATGTCATTTCTTGCATTATGTGACAAAATTTTATTGAAAGTTTTTCGTAGTTTTATTTATGTTTCTAACCAAATGTAAATTAATATAAAATTAGTTTTTAACTTTACTTCAAATGTTAGTCTAGTTGTGTAAGTAAGATTAAAAATGAATAAAGTTACGTTGAAGAAAATTTATAAGCAGAGAGAGAGATATAGAGAAAGAGAGAGAGAGTAACGGAGGCAAATTTTTGTTATTGTAAGACATCAACAGTAATGAAAACTATGTAAACGTTTTTGATTCACAATCTGGATAAATCATAGTTTCTTTTTTACTTTTATCCCAAGCAAGTTTGTCTGTAGAAAAGGAAAATATTCATTAGAAAATTGAAACATCTTTTCACAAGAAATACATGGATAGATGTTAAGGAAAATTTGCCGTAAGTGTTAAAAACCATTCAATTTCTTGTAGCAGCGTGCTAAACAAATTATTTATTAATTTCATAAAATCTGTCTGAATTGAAAGCAAAGCGCCTAAAGCGATTCATTTAAATCTATTTTTCAGTTACTAAAAGTATGGAAAACATGCTAAATATAGAAGGTTTCGACAGGCGAATACAATTGATAAGAGAGTAAACCAAGCAGCTATTGAGAAACTATATTGATAAAAATGTTATTTAGAATTCTGCAGATCTATCCTAAAGCTAGAGGGTTTTTTCAAGTTTAAACTTTTAAAAAAATTAGTTTTTATTTGGGGTTCAAGAGGAAAATCAAATCCACTATATCTCTCAAGCACAAGCAAGTTGTTGGCTTATAACAAAGGAGAGTCCTTCTATTTGTTAAAATTGTTCTATGGATAGACAAATCTAGTGTTGTTTAAAATGGAACAGAGATCTGTTTCACTAGTAAGCTTGCAACTCTTAATAGATTACGACCACAACGTTCTATTTAGTGTCTTTGAATTTAAATTTTTTCTTATCACGATGAATTTGAGTTTTCCTGACTATTATTCATTTTCTCGACATTTTTTCACAATTTCCAAAGAAATCATTCATATATATATATTAAAAATACATCCTAGTTCGTAAAATAGCTCATCAGGCGATGCTAATTATAATTTCAATTATTTTATTCTTCCGTTTTGTTTTGAAAGCCTTATGATCTGTCCAGTCCTTAAGGAACTTTCTAATTTGTTTCGTTGATATATGTGAATTCTTTAATCGAAAACATGGGTCAGCAGATAAACGAGTAAAATATAATCGGCTTCATCTGCTTTTACGCATCTTGCAAACGAAATAACACAATTAGTCTACTCTCAGTTTTTCAGGAGAGAAACAAGTTTATATAACATATGATGTTTTTGTGGCTTACTCGTATACATTTGTATACATATGTACGCTTAAAATTTTCCTATTGAAAGGTATTTCGAATTGAGCTGATTATTTATTTTTTATCTGATATTTGATTATCTTTTCATTGTGTTAGAACCTACTCAGATAAAAAGCACTTTTGTCAGAACGTTGGATCAATCAGTTTCTTGATCTTTGATAGTAAAACTTTGTCTTCAATTTTCTCTTTTTTATTCCTTCTTGTGTTACTGCATGCATGCTTTACTTATAAAATTATTGCAGAAATTATCATGCAAAGGTATATCGTTGGCATCCAATGCACATTATTAAGTTTCTTTTGCAATATTTACATGTTTCGCACGCCCATATCAATAATTTCAGGTTATAAAGTGTTTATTTATAGTGATTTTACGACGCCCAACTCAAATTAAGTTCATTTTAAGACACCCAAACCATAACGAATATTTGCGTTTTCTTTCCTCCGTCACCGGAAGTATTCACATTCGAACAGATTGCTATATGTATATGCACCTACTTCTACACATATAAGGTTGCAAAGTGATGGTGTTGACGTGTGTGTTTTTTTTTTGTTTTTATCCTTTTGTTATACCCTACACCTACATGTGTTGAACAGCGTATATTACTTTTCTTCGATTATATGTAACATCCAGAAGGGTTTAATATAGATCACCTTATATTATACCAATCAATTCGGAATCATTTTTTGAAACGATTTAAACTTGTCTGTCATTCTGTCTTTCTGGTGACTGTTCACGTATTTTCGTGTTCAAACCGCAAATACCTATTTTTGAGATGTTTTGACGAAACTTAAGATGCTACAATGTTTTTGGGTCCAAAGAGGAAAATGTGATAAAAAGTTTTAATTTGTAATACTTTATGATACAGTTGAGTCCTTAGCAGCTGTGTAATATAAGACCACGTAGTTTTATATTGGAGCACGTTGACCTTCTTTCTTCTTCTTGGAGCCCAGCCCTTATGAAAATTCTCATGAAGTGAAGCAACATTTCTCAGTAGCATTCGATTCTCAGTAGTAGTATGATATGAAAACTAACTACACCAAATTTGCAAAACGTAGGTCTATTTTTTGACTTCAACGCCTTTTAAGGATTCTCATGAAAAGTCAGTTTTTATATGGTAAAAACTTTTAATTTTTAATAATTCATAAGTTCCAAATAGCAGTCTAACATAAAAATTAACTATATTAGATTTGTAACGCATTAGTCTATTTTTTGGACCCGGCCACATAGAAAGGTTCTCATGAAAAGTGCTTCCATATATGATAACAAAGTACTTTATGACAAAACTAATAAAAGAATAAAAAGATCTGTGACGGAAAAATTAAATTTGCCGAATTTAGACTAAGTCAGTTCTTCGTTTAGACCCCCTTCCCTAAATGGACTTTCATGAAAACCATACCTCTACATGGAAAAAAAGTATAATTTTTGAAATTTTATCACGAAAGTAGATGAAGGTGACATAGGACATTAAAAGGTCGGCCTGGCCCGACTATAACTTGTTTACTTGTTTCTGTCTGTTTTCCAAATTTTAAGCTGACATGTTTACTATTTTTTAACAAACGTTTTATATGTTGTTTACTAAAAAAAAAAAAGGAAAAGAAAAGTAGACATTGAGAAATTGCCTAAAATTCATTTGTCATCACTTTAATGGATTAAAATGTTCTTTATTTTGTATATTAATAAATAACGAAATATTTTTGGATTTGTCAATTAGTGAATTGATATTGTTTGATATCCCATTACAACAGGGAATGTACGAATTCTAGTGCTTGTCATTTTTATCTATATTTTATGCTTTATTCATGCACGTATATATGTAGATTCGATTAAAAGATACTAAAAAAGAAAGACAAAATAGAGAGAATTTATTTAGAATAGAATAACAGTATTAGAATCGACTCAAATTATAAATAAATTAAGCAAAATTATAAAAATGAATTTATATTAAAAAATGTGTAGTTCTATAAATATTTAAAATAACTTCTGAATTATTGTCAAAATTTACCCAGTAATGGAACGTAGATCAAAATGCGGCAATAGTGCAATAAGGGGTAAATACTTTAATTGAAATTTTAAAAAAATGTTACAATTTCGTCTTTTGAGACGTCTTTAAGTGAATTTGTTTTGATTTCATTTTGTTTTTTATTCACTTCCTTTTTACTTTTCTGCAAAATATCGTAATTATTCTGGTACAGACGTATACGCTTTGATAGATAGAAAATAACTCTCCAATCGCTAAAATGCTTTTTTTAACTTGTTTTCTATTTTCATAGTAACTCGATTGACATTTGAAAATAAATAAAACTTTTAAAACTTGAAACGAGCTGAACATGTAATGCTTGCTATACATTTAAAAAGTGCATCTATATCGTAATTATAAGAAATTTAAAATTTAGATAAAGAATAGATTTAGCCTTGTTATACATCGTGTTCAGGGCAGCTTGACGGCAACCAAAAACTCTTATTATGACTCATGAATCGACACAACATTTATAGACTATAAGAGGATAAGGAGTCACTTAAAAAAGCGAGTAAAGTGTGGTTTTAAGTTCAATTTTATTAAGCGTTGTTTTTTCTTTGTTCAAACTAAAAATTATGAGCAACTACTAATTTGATAATATTGGTAATCTTTTGATTTCTACTAAAATATAGTGTGAAGTAAAAACTCTATGAATTCTTTACTAAGCATTTTGGTATAAACATCTTAAGTGGAGATCAATACTTGAAACATAAACAAACTAAAATTGTGAGGGTAAGAGAGGAAAAAAAAACAGCCACAAGCATGATTACTAGATATATATGCAAAGGGCGCGCATGATGGATGCTTAACAGTATGCGATAGTCGTATATACTATATATATAACAAACGTATGCTTCGATGAGTTAGTGCAATAGTCGAAGAAGTGTGTGCATTTGATTAGAATAAACCAAAATAACATGCGCACCGTGTAATGTATAAATTTTGTTCTTCTTCCACACTTTCATTAACATCATCAATATTTTCGGTCGAGCAAGCGTTTCCATGATTTATGGGTTTCAACAAATTTTTTATAGATCCCCGTTTCTTCGAATTTCTTCACGCTTTCACCTGTAGATAGACGATTATATCGACCATGTGTTTTCGTACTGCGTGCAACATATCTACTAGAGAATGAGCATTTTTGTAATAAGCTTTTACTATTATAACACATTCAATGATTATTAAACGATCCGTAGTGTAAAATGGTAAACATTACGCTAAACATACGATGCTTTGGATAATACATCCTTTTTATATATGTTTCTGAAATAAAGCCTGCCAAATTCAAACCACTAAACGGTGAACCCTATATAAAGCTCACAATTCTCAAAGTTTCTAAACTAAATACTGTTCCTGCATACTCGACATTAACTTGAGATTCGAATTTACGTCCCCAGGTAAATCGGGATTAGTACATTTTAATAAATATCCTTTGATTCGTACATTTCTATATCTATATCTTTCTACATCGTGTGGAGAATAAACAGTATTCTAATTAATTTTGCAAAGCGCAATAACTTCTAATATATTGACTCATAATCTGAAGTACCCTCAAAAAGAGTGGTGGCTTTTACATTTAACACTTATTCTAAGGCTCTGCAACATTCTTTTATTTTCTAATTATTCACTAAAAAAAATATAATTTCTATACTCGTTCGTAAGCGTGATAGTAAATAATGGCAACAATATGTTTTTTGTTACTTTAAAATGTTACAAAATATATGTCGAGAGATAAAATAGTGATATTTTACATACAGAGCGATGTGATGTGACGTATTGATCTGGGAATAAAAAAATTTGCTTTCACTTAACAAGATTCACCTTAAGGATTATAAAGGTTTTGTTCAGCATATTTCACCCCAGGTAAATTTCATATTTAATGTGTGTGCGTGTTTGTATGAAATGTGTGATGTTGAAAATTTGAAAAACACAATGTTAATAACATCTTCTATTGGATAAAAAAAGACTCTTTCCGTCTAAAAATCTATTTGAATTTGCATATAATTGAACTAGACGTTCTTATATTTCCCGATTATTGTCACCAAAGTAACGTTTAGAGAAGAAACTATTACTTAATGATGAAAGAGTATTGGTTTTGTAATCTCCTTTTCTTTTGCAAGTGTTTACTAATTTTATTTACGCAGATAACTATTACAAATGGTTTTCTTATGTTATGAAATCGATTAAAACAAGGCATTGTAGTTAAGGAATAAATAGGCTACCTCTTCACTACAGTTCTAGACAAAGACAGGCATTCCTTTAATTTCACAAAATTCTCGTAAATCTAACTGTTATCAATTCTTTTTATCTCTAATATACAATAAATGAAACAATAAAGAATTAAATGTAAATACATTTTAAATTTATTAACATTTTCATCCATGATTTTCAATTTTTCATTTAAAACGAGGCATTGTAGTTAAGAAATAAATAGACTACCTCTTCACAACTGTTCTAGACGAAGACAGGCACTCTTTTAATTTCACAAAATTCCCGTAAATGTAACTGTTAACCAGTTTTAGTGTAGGATCAATAGCTTCAGTCCGCTACTTTGATTGTTTTTGGTGTATCGATTGGTGTTGGTAGCGTAAATACTATATCAAATTATTTTTGCTCCATAAAAACTATTGGGGGTACAGATAAAGTTTGAATCACTTATAAAAGTTGGCTTCACTACTATTAGATCACATGAGACCATCTGCTAATTATATTCATGTTAAAGAGTCATCAATTCCCTCTAAAAATCAGTATCTGCCGTTACGCTGAAGTGTATACGGCATACTTTTCTTGCGCTTTAACCATATCAACGTTTGTGCTAATACAACACAATTTGTGGGAAACGTTGCTTTTGCTGCTTAGTTCGAAAAATGTGGTACCAATAAATCTTTACGAGTATTGAACAATAACTCCCCTACAATATTCAAAAAACCATGATACAGTCTAGGTGAACCATTAACATGGGCAATGAAGCTGAAAACCCATGATGGTCCAAGTGGATGTGATATATAAGGATTTATTGCAACCCAATGGGACCACCATATAGGAAGCTAAGCAAAAATTACTAGTGAAATTCGGACGAAGAATTGGGGAAATGTGTCAAAAGTCATCATATAGTAAGTTTTCAGAGAAGAGTAGGCGAAACATACGATAAAGTTGAATATTCGTGACGATACTATTTGGGAGGCTGAGATGGGTGTGTTATATTACGATTTGCTTCAATCTAATTGAACTATCATTAGGCAACGCTGCGCAACAATTGTTTGTTAAAATGGGGACGAAAAATTGGGGAAATATGGCAAAAGTCATTGTATCGTTAATTATCAGTATTACAAAATTCTACTCCATATATCAAAACTCGTCCAGGAAATGTCAGCAACACTAACTTGAAACGTATTACCTTCCCGCCGTATTCCCCACACATTCCTCCTTCCGGCTACCACCTGGTCCAATCGATGACTCAGGGCCTGTTCAAACAGCATTTCATTTCTTTTGAAGAAGAAAAGAATTGCGTTGATTCTTGGCTCCCTTTAAGAAAACAGGAATTTTTCTAATGCGGAATCCGTATGTTTCCTGAAAGATGAAGAAAAGTTGTAGCTAAAAATGAACAATGTTTTGAATAAAATTCATTGCACTAATTGCTCTCACTTGAGCTTCAAAGTTACGCAAAAAAAACCCTCCTTGGATTCCCAACATATTTCAATTTATAACCTTAGCTTGCATGATGTAAGAGTGAAAGGTAGATTTATATTATAATTATTTTCCCATGGCGATATTGTAAAGAGTTTCTCTAAAAAGTACTCTATCGTATGCGGTTACTGAAATGTGGTTACGGAATTTCGCTAATAATTGCATTTATTCTAAAATTAAGTATACGTTACCATTAGTTTACCGCTCATTTTCACAATAAAACCGTGAACAACATTAAAGTTGTTCGTTTGCAAAAAGTTAGTTAAGTGAAAAGAAATTCATTATTTTTTCATTAACGTTTTCATATCTTTGCATTCTAAGAAAGAAAACAAAGTTTGCACTGGAAAAACAAACATCAATTAAAAAGGAACACTAACAACCTACACACATTTATACGTTATTCTGTAGAATTAAATTTCCCCTGTGACGGACAGAAAAATCGAACTATGGCATACTGAAAACAAAAGAAAAAGGTTGGGAGATATCTTCTTTTTCATAAAAAAAAAAAAATATATATATATATAATTTTCGTTTCAAGGCCCATTCCAAATTCATGCAATCACGGAGGATTATTGCTTTTTCCTTCCTCTTCTTCTCATAATAAAGCAATTATGTAGACATTGTAATCACGAGCGATTGTGTAGGAAAAGTTTAATAGTTACAGTTTGTGTCTCTCCACTGTGAATACTACATATATATGTATATATATAAAGCTCTATTTTTGGAGAAAATTAAATTTTCTTGCCGCACAACATGCAAAGTGGATTCGCGTAAATAAATCTCATCTGTTAAATGGTTGCGAATGCTATGGACTTTAGCGACATTGAAATTAAAACCAATGTTCTGCACGGTAGTTTTATTGTTGTTTACGTTATTTTCATTTCACGTACGCCCTGCATGTTTATTGAGTTTACTGCAACTGAAGTATAAAGTGGTTTCAATAATTTTTACCAAATGTTACAAAACCGCTTTTGTTTGAATAAATGTTAAAAATTCTTTTAATAAAGCCCTCTCTCTCTCGCTCTACCTCTCTATCAGATTATAGGTAAACGTATTTTGTAAAATATGAATTATGTTGAGTTTCTTTCTTTTTTATTGCTAACAAGAATGAATGCTGACGTAGTTTGCGCACACTAGAGTCTTGGATTAGATTCGGTCGTTTGGAAATTTAGAATGATTTAAGCAATCATTTTAAAGCTCGTTTGAGCATAATTGTTTTTAATTCCTTTATTTTTTTTTTTTAGTGTCATAGAAAGCAATCAAAGAAGCAATCTTGAAATTTTTTTTTTTTTGGGCCCCCTTTTCTGTTGCTTTCTTGGACGTTTTCGGGCAAAAAGCTTAATGCAAATATATGTATTACACACGTAAAGATCTACTAATCAATACTAATCGCTAACTTTATTAAACTTCAGAAAAACCTTCGCGTTCACACTGGAACCTTTTCCACTCAGTTCGGCGAATCATCTATTGCTGAATCGCTGAACTCTTAGAAGAAGATATAAAGAAGAAGTACTTCATAACAATAAAGAAAAAAGGAATGAATGACATAAACGGAAAAACACGTACGGACTTCTTAACGTTACTAAACAGATAGATAATATCTCGGGAATTTTAAGCATGACTTCACCAACTACATTCTGACGATTACATATATGCTCAGACACATTAGTGTAACGTATGATCTATGACTTTAACTTTAGATTAAACTTTATCTGTTAATACTTTTTGGATGTTGCTTCCAATAAAGTAAGACATACGTTGACTTTGTGCCACACGTAGAAAACGACTTATGTGACCTAAGTAATTTGTTAGTAATTGGTGGCAGCAGGAAGAATTTCTTTCTGCTTTGCGGACAAGCCTCAGACCGGTACATTCACGAAGCCAAGTACTAAAATCATTATAAAGGACAAACGGACGGACGAAAGTCACCTAGCTGACTGGATGAGTTGGATGTTTTTGCTTTGAACTCTTCTTTACCCTGCCAATCAAATTGTCTCCTTCGGCCCATGAGATGCAAAATCTAAAATAATTCTGCTTTGCTATTATCTCCCAGAAAGCGATGAAACTGCGCGAAACCGTCAAATAAAGATTTAAGAAAACATAGTTCGCTAATTGTTTGACTGCTGGCTGTTTCCACACTTTCAGTCATCATAAATAATCAATAATTAGTAAATAACATTGAATAATCAATAATTAGAAATCAATAATGAATAATAAATAATTAATAGTTAGTAATTAATCGTTAATAATCAATAATGAATAATAAATAATTAATAGTTATTAATTAATAATTAATAACCAATTATCGATAATTAAAAATTAATAATCAATAATGAATAATGAATAATAAACAATTAATAACTAATAATTAATAATTAATAATTGATAATTAATAACTAATAACTAATAACTAATAATCAATAATTAATAATCAATAATTAATAATTAATAATTAACAATTAATAATTGATAATCAATAATCATAATTGATGATTTATAATTTATAATTAATAATTAATGATTGATTATTAATAATCACTAATCTTAATAACTATAGCGAATTTTTAATTGTAAATAGCTTTTTGAACATAATTCGTTAGTAAATACAAATTATGGTTTCTTTGTGTCTGAAATATGAAAAAACAAGAAAAGATTTTCAGTTATGTCCGAATCGATTTGCAACCATCATTATTATTTTAAGAAAAAGGAAAAATAAAATTTATATATTTTGTAAAAAGAGGTTTGGCCGATATTTTCCATTTTTCTGGAGTTACTTTCAGATGCACCATAGAACGTGGAAATTTTGGTTTTATCTGCTGCAGATTTTGAATAATGATTTGAAAAACATTTTGTATTTTTTTTAAACAGAAGTATTCTCAACTTATGTATCCGATTTGATCAATTAAGCGCGCAAATACACAAACCTACCTGTAGGAACTTTCAATATATTTAGTTAAAGTTGAAGCCGAGGCTTCCAATTTAATAATCGTTTCTGAAGCTTCTTTTTGTGTGTTGCCAATGTTTAAACGAAATGTATATACCCCTATCTTCTTAGTTAGTTATTGTTATAAAATCGTTAAATATAAAATGATTTTCTTTCTTCAGTTTTGCAAATATTATGGAAACAGTTTGTGAGTTCGTGCTTGACAAAAAATTGTAAAACAAAAAAAGACTTTTTTTGCTGCTTTTTGTACTGCAGTAATATACTAAAGAAAATTATACGGTTGTCGATTTAATATAATTGTGAAAAAATTGTCAAAATGAAATGAAATAAATTAAATATAAATAAAATAATAACAATTTAGTTATTTTAAAGAATAGTAAAGAAAAATAGATAAAAGTTTTCCTATTTCGTATTCCTTAGTTAGTAGTAGCACGTATATCAATCAATACACACACAGTATGAATATAATATATTTTTATTATGATATTTGTTTAAATTCAATTGAAAATTCGGAAATATGTTGAAAATCTCAATAAAATATTAAATTAAATAATTATTATACTTTCGTCACAAAAGTAATCGGATTATGTATTATTGATTTATGTGGCCTCCATCACATAATTTATATATTACTGTGTCTAATGAAAATTTAATGAAATAATAATTACACGTAAATTTAATCGAAATTATTCGACTTTTGATATTCAACCTCAGAGTATTAAATATTATTTCATTAACTTTCTATTTTTAATTTTTTTATTACAAGTCAATTAATATTATTTCATGGAAACAAATTCTTATTTTAAATTTGCTATATTTTGAGCTTATATATATATGGCCTTGATCAACATGATCATGTTTGCTTTCAAAATTGTTGCTAATGAAACATATTTGGTTTGAAGATTTCGAAAATCAGTTTGGTTGGTGCGATGGGTTTAATTCTTCTGAATGTTAATGAATTTATTTTGAATTTTCCGTAAGATTTTTACTTAAGTTATCTAGTTCCGTTTATATGCTAATTAATCGAAAAGTATTAATGCGCTCTCTCCATATCCTGCAATTGGAGCAGATTTTGCGAAATGAAAGATTACTTTACGAATTCATGATTTATACACTTCTACCAATAGTTAGAGTATTTCTTGAAGGCCTATTTTTGTTCGTTTGTACTAAACTGCTTTATTCTATTGTAAACAGTGACAATTTTGAAAACGAAAAATAGATTATGCTGCGCATAAGGAAGGAGAAAAAAAAAGGTAAATTCATGACTCATGTGCTTTGAGATACAGAAAAAAGAAAAAAGAACCATCACATGGCTCACTCTACACCAGTAATGTGGTTTACGTGTTATTTTAACATCGAGAAATTGTTAGGCATGGTGAAGCGGTAGCTGTATGTATGCATTTCTAAACGTATGTGGAAGATTTATGTCTATGTACTTTATGTATGCACCTAAGCAAATAAAAGATGTTAACAATTTTATTAAATTCTAAATTTTTTTTTCAACTGAACACAAAATTAAGATATTGCGCAAAAAGTAAATTTATGGTTCAAAAGAATTTTCTTCTTAAAAAAAGAGAATTTTTTTACTTCTATTTTGTTTTTCTTTTTTTACTTACGATTAACTTTGTTATACACCAAAGTCACATAATCTATCAATATTTATGTAAACTTCTTGTATTTTTTTCTTTTTTTTTTTGTAATTTTATTGTCATGAAATTAAATTGAAATCATGTAAGCAAATTAATTAAATGAAATTGAAAGAGATAAGAGTACGATTTCAAAATAAAATGGTGAGAAAAAGTTAATATCATTAGCGTAAATTAAGATATGACTTCACTTAATACCCGCATTAACATCTTTGATGTACAACAGTGCGAATAGAGAAAGCCTTAAGCTTTTGCTTCAAAGGATATCTAATGATATGAGAAATTCATCAGAGATAATGAAGTTAAAAGGAACTCTACTGAATCTATTATGATGACAAAAGCTCATTCATTTAAATAGATGTGAAGAGAATCCGGTGGCTAAAAATATAAAAATTATTAAATTTTGATTAAATCGTTCAAAAGCTTTACTAAAATTTATAAATGCTAACACATCTCTTTATGAGCTATTAAAGAATGTGTTACAAACATGAAAAATAGATTCTAAAAGATTCGTTACGTACCGTTTAGAATGGGATGCTGAAAGGGAGAAATATATAATTTGCGGAAGCCGTGAGCAACGACTAACCAAGTCGGCAAAGCCTGCATTCTCAAGGAGATGTCTCCTTCCAGATTTGTGCAAGGAAACAAGGAAACAACTCCTCAAGAACACCAGCCACCGAACTCCAGTTTTCGGAGAAAGATTAAAAGTATTTTAAAAAATACTTCATTGCTCGTTAGAGCTTCATTTATATCAAACGGAATGCCATAAAGCTCTTCCGCCTTGTAATAGGATATATTCAGAAATGGCTAAATTCAAAATCGAAATAAACTTAATGCGTAGGTACGGGTAGTTATAAGAAGAATTGGAGCTAGCTCCTGGAATATTTTCCTTTGGGGAGATAGAAAGATGGAAGTTTCGATTTTATAAATTATGAAAGGACGGACAAGAGTACAACAGATGGGGAAGAGAATTATACTTTATATGAGAACTATATTTTTCAATATGTCATTAAAAATAATTCGGATTAATAAGGAGAGGAAATGAAGTGGCATCGAGAACGCTCTAGATCGTTATAAACTTGGCGCACCTGTCACTTTTCAACTTTCCCTTTTGGTACATTTTTGAGCTTGTTTTTGTAGCGTACTCTTTTCAAATGATTTCAAGTTTATCATATGGTTGATGTTTAGAACCTCCGATATTTCCTGACGGTTTGCGTGTCGGTCTTGCCGGATCAGTTGCAAAATTTTAGCGACTTTTCAATGACTGGTCGACCAGAACGAGGTGCATCTTTGATATCAAAACTTCCGGACGAAATCGAGCAAATCACTCCTGAATACTTTGTTCACTCACCGCATTAATAATAAATTAAAAAATAATTTTAATTCCCTCGCATATAAAACCTTTTTCAAGAAATAATTTGTAAACAAATAAATAAATAAAAATTAATATTTTATTTAAAAGCCAAATCACATTAAATGATGCTACTGTGGACAAAAAGTAATGAGACTATTTTTTTAAATAAAATTTGATATAGGGGTTGTGAATAATTCATATAATAATTGACATAAATTTCGAGACTGGTGCCCTGTTGGACTAGTAGTAGCAGCATTTTTGTTCCTGATACGCATGGCGCACGTATATTAAAGAATTCTAGTCTTATTACTTTTTGTCCACAGTAGTATATTTGTTAGGACCGATATATGGTTCTCGATATCGAAGATAATATTCAACTTTGGATTAACAGTTCTGGCTATCGTAAAGAACAGAACCTGTTTTAATTGTGATCACTTGTGATCCTCTGTGGTACTAGTAGGTATAGATGAAATATCATTACGTTTTTTGTTAAGTAAAAGGGAAAGTTATATAATCTTTAGCACACAATACAATTTACCACAGCATAAGTTTAAAAAGAAACAAGAATTTTATGCTCACATACACATAGTTAAATTTCTAAAGAAATTCTTTACATAGAAACAACACTTAACTAATTTTGTTTTATTTGTTTACACATCTACTCCTTACAATCCTTTAAAAATGCACTTTAGTATGCAATCGCTACCAATTAGTAAAATGTGAAAAATTCTGAACTTAATGAAATGAAACAATTATTTTTAGGTAAGCAAAAGTATGCACGAGTTGAAAAGGTCAATCAATTACAAATATAGGTAAATGTAGTTAAAGGACTCGACGTGAATTGCTTAACAATAAACTGTAGGAAGCAGTATGTGCTGGGTTGGATACAAGCAAGATTCGGTTAAAAAAATAAATGTCGAAAATATGTTACAAAATGGGAGTAGTATTATTTTCTACCATCTGAAAAAGGGTTAAAGGACTAATATTATATAACAGTATAAGGCGATCTATATATAACAATAAAAAGCACTATGTAGCAGTAGTTAGTAGTCTATAGCAGTATGTAACTGCAATACAATGCACTGTGCCAATATAATAAAAAATAAAAAAAAAAATTAATGATCTTACGAACTTATTGAGCGATGTCTTATATACATGAACATGAACTTCATTTTTCAGCAACCGTTGATGAATATTTTTTAAAAATTATTATACTATTGTATCGATTTTTCTGTGTTCCCCCAAATACCTGTCATTCAGGGATAACGTTACACACTTCAAATAGAATGAAAACGTATCCATTTTATTTTTCTACGTTTGTTGATTTATAGCAAGACTGGATATTTTTTTAGCTTTTTTGTCTTGTCAACACTAAAAATATTCTCATTGACAAGAGGAAGTGGAGATATGACACGTAAAGTAAATAATGCAGATATGCAAGTATATATGCGGTTGCCTTTTCGTTATAGAAAAAACATAAGAGTATGAAAAGCTAAAACGAAACACATAAAGTCAATTTTAATATTTTCAATAAATTTGTAGTTTTGTGTGTGTCTCAATGTTTCTCACTTCAAAGAGCATGTTATAAAAAAATATTTTTATTTTATTTTTTTTTTTTCATAAACAACGTAAAGTGCTAGAAAGACTTTATTTAATTTAAAAGATTAAAAATAATTGAAATATTTCCTTAAATAATTGTGCTACATTGGTTGGGAACTTGTTAGAATAATAAGGCTATAAAGTAGTAATGATAAAAAAACAAAAATTGATTCGAAACGAGCCAATAATGATGGTTACTAGTCCTCATCTATTTTTTTTTAATTCATTAATTTTTTTTTATTAATTTAAATAAATTATAATAATAGTAATAATAAAAAATTGAATCATTTTCAAAAGCCCTTTTCTGAGGTCATACCTTACTTAACAGGAGGGCTGAAAAGATCATAGGCTGACACATAGATGGCCCTACTAGTATTAAATCCATATGAGTTTTAGTTAGCCATAACCTTCAAAAGTCACGTGTATAAATTTGACAGCTGTTGCACTATTGGTATGTGAAGCGGAGGCTTGGCTTGATAAACATTATTCGTACTTTGCACCAGGAAAATCAACCGTAGAGAAGTGGTTTGCTAAACTTAAGCGAGACGAAATGAGCAGCGAGCACGATGCACGCAGTGGACGCCCCATAGAGGCTGTTACCGACGAAAACATCAAAAAAGCCCACAAAATAATTTCGGCTAACCGTAAAGTGAAGTTGATTGAGATAGCTGAGACCCTAAAGATATCAAAGGAACGTATTGGACATATCGCGAATGTATATTTGGATATGCGAAAGCTCTTTTCAAAATGGATGCCGCGCGAGCTAATTGGGCTTCGAATTGCTTCCGCCGTATTCTCCAAATCTTGCCCCCAGCGACTTTTTCCTGTTCTCAGATCTCAAGAGGATGCTCGCTGGACAGAAATTTCGCGCCGATGAAGAGGTAATTGTCGAAACTGAAACCTATTTTGAATCTAAAGACAAATCGTACTATAAAAATGGTAACGAAAAATAGTATGACCGCTATAATCGTCGTATCGCTCTCGAAGGCAACTATATTGAATAATAATAACCAAATTCTATCAAAAAGAATAATTTTTTTTATTAGCTTACGAACTTTTCAACCCACCTGGTAGAAGCTGGTTAGCATTCCACGAGAGAAATCATTTTTTCGTACAAAAACTTAGAAATTTTTTGTTCTTACAAATTTAAAAGTGATTGGAAAAAATAAATTTCCACTTGTTTTAGAAAAAACCTGTTCTTTTTCATTTTTCTAAGAATCGGTTAATAATTTCCTTGGGAAGCCACAGAGGATGGAAAAGAAAAAAAATGTTCATTCAATTCTGAAAAATAGAAATAAAACTACGCGTTGGTTTACGCTGTATTTTATGTGCAGAAAAATAGAAAAAAAACTTCTGTTCTATCTGGATTTTTGCTAACGGAAAAGAAAAAACTAATTACAGCCTTATCGCGCGTTTCATACCCATAAAATAACTATCAAAACTTATTAATAGTATCCACAGGCAAGTGTAAATCTTTCTTATTTGAAAGTTTTTATTGTCAATCAATCACATAAGTTTTATTATGATTCAATATTTCAAAACTGCCTACCGACAACACAAGATTATTTTAATTAATCACTTTCGACATTTGCAGAGCTCGAATAGTTGCTTTTCTATTTTTCTATACATTTTTTTGTTTGTTTATGGTACTTCATGTAAATAGTTTTATTTTTAAAGTTCTCCGTAAAAATTAACAGAAAGGGAAAAAACTAAAACAATAATTGCCTTTAGAGAATATGGCCTGATCCTTCTAATTAATGTTAAGTGTTCTTTGACGGTTGTCAAGCCAGTCTCTGACATGCATTCCTCTTACTGCGTCGTACGTTACTTGCGATGTTTCGTTATAGTCAACGAATGGAAGCGTAATGATGCATATAAGCAATATTTGAAAAAGGATTTCAATAGTAACCAACCCACAGTGAAGACAAGTTCTGGTTTTCTCTGTCACTTTAAGACAGTTCATAGAATGCCTGTCTTTTGTGTTTCCAATTTGACATTTGAGTATGAGTACAGAGAAACGAAACCAGATATTTAAAGCACACTGCAACTTTGTGTTACTTATCACTTCATACGAAATTGTCTTGCATTCTAATCGTAAGCAAATTGTAGTTTACGTGCAACCACTGCGTCGCTATACGTATATATATATGTATATAAATCCATTGATGGTTACTTTAATTAAGAATGTTGTGTTTGAAGCATTTCAGTATTCTATTACAGCTGATTTACGGAAAGGTTAAAATTTTGATAGCAAAATATAAGACGAAGAATGAATGAATACATTATGCATATACATTCTTTTTCTTCTTCTTCTTCTTCTTGAAATGCTAATATTGTGCAGTTTAGTTCTAAAAATTCATTTTCTATTTATATTTTATATTAGCAATTCGAGCAAATAACCGACACTTGAATATTTAAAAAAAAATTTGTTTCTTTTCCTCTTATTCATCATTAAATCGTACCACAGTTTTCTTGTGAGTTTAGATTAACTTCAAGGCTGGTTCATTATTTCATAAAAAGTTAGCATTTTTTTGCGATAGAATAAAAATTGCAGTTAAACGAAAGAGAATTATAAAGCTTCGGCAGTAATATTTTGTAAGAAGTAAACTAATATAAACACATATTATGTGATGCATTTAAATTTTGAAGATTATATATAAAAATTGTAGCTCAATTAATTCCTCGTATTTAAAACTGAATTTTATATATTCGTTCACAAAAGCTATTGAGATTGAAATATCCTCGAATGTGTTGATGTTTGAAAACAATTTAAATCAAATAACTGAAAGCAATTTAACACATTTCCTGATATTTATTATAAATTAAATAAATAAATAAAAATAATATACAAAAAACAAAAAAAAAGTCTGAATTTTTATATTTTATTTTTTTTTTCTTTCATACAAAAGGAACAAACCGCACAAAAACAAACGAAAAGCAAAAATATGAAAAAAATTTCAAAAAACGTATAATAATAATAATAATAATATAACTCATCCGCTCCGTTGTTCAACTTATAAGTTTTTTTCTCTTTTGTTTTATTTACTCTAATTTTTAGCAAACTTTTGAGATGACAGATGTAATACATAAAAGATAGAATTGTGTATATATGCGTTCGCCTGTGCGAAACCTAGATTTAATTTTTTTTCCTTGTTTGTATAGTATTATGTTAGGTTGTTTGTTGCCGTTGTGTTTCTGTTGTTGCAAATTTTTAACCATAGGAAGTTTATGTTACACTAATTAATGCTAAACCATCTCTGTGATCCGTGACTAAGCAACAATGCCGCACATTTGGGGGTTCATGTTATTTTCCGTTCTTATTTTTCATTAAATTATTTTAGTGAAGCAAGCTAACCAAATGTAAATAAGCCACCGACTTTTCTCTTTTTAGGGAAGTAAAGTCATGAAAAAAGAATTTGGGAATTGTAAAAATGAAGAAAAAAAGAAAAATAATTGGATTCATAACGTAGAATGAAGCTGTGTATTATGTGTTCTGTACGTTATTGAAGCGTAGAAATAAAAGCGTTCTCCTTTTATAATTTCTTTTTATTTTTGATTCAAATATTGATTCATTTACTCAGTTGTTATAACTTATGCTTATATGAAGAGTAGATGATCTTATAACACGCGGTAGATATGTTCTGATACATACAAATACATAAACCGTTCACAACAAAAACCGATAAACTTAATTGCTATATTTAACATAATTTTCTATACTAATCAAGCTAAAGACAATATATGATAACAATTTTTATACCCGTTGAATTATAAATTCTTTTCACAAAAAATTTATAAAATACGAACAATTCCGATTAACGGTAGTAAAATAGCAACATCTCCGTCATTCTTTTAGTGTGTTATAGGAGTCTTTGTTAGCGGGTTAAAGGAACACGATCAAAATCTTTTCCCCGTGTTGTACGAATTCGTTTTATATGAAGACGTGGCTATTGTGCTTTCATTGCGTCCGCGGGTTCGATTATACGATAAGTTTCATTGATCTCACTTTGTTTATATCAACACAATCCGACTACTTCGACCATCGTTGGGATATTAAAAAAAAAAAAGAATAATGTTGAATATTGCTTATTGGATCCCCAGTCTGCTCAGATGTGAAATTGCAATTAATTTTTCATCGAAATTAACAGCTGCTACTTGGCTTGTGATATTATTATTAGTCGTCAACTATTCCGAACCGTACAGTCAACCATGCCATCGACGTAAATCATAAAAAATTTAATGATCTCTTTAGAAATCTCATACATATCACCTTAAGTCGAAGTGACGTAAGTACCGTATCGTATTGGGATTGACAGACGATGATACGTTCGGCTAATCTTTCGTGCTTCCCTACGATTTTTGTTATAACATTTCTATTCTCGCTCAAAATCATTTCGATTACGATAGTGACCAAAAAAGGTAATAAATTTGGAAAATCTCCCTTAATCCTGATATTTTGCATGTTTTATTGGTTTCTGAATTGAATTTCTTTCAGGACCTTCTTTAACTTTCAGTTAGAATTTCATGAGGTGACCTAATGACGTAGGAAAATTATTACTTGATTTAATCCATACGAAAGTCGTCTTGTGCGAAAGATGTCGTAGATATTCAGAATTTTTCTTCGTTTTATTTGATCAGCCACTCAAAGGGCACCTCAATACGTGCGAGTACTGTAGTAGTTGCTAAGTGTTACAGGTCAGGAAAGAAGGATAAGTATTTGAGTATCCTCGGCTTCAAAGTGAAGATATCTGGAGCAGGAGACCACTCTTTGTAGGTAGTTCCAAAGACAGGCAGTGTGGTTAAAGTGGTACGAGTCGCAATATAGTTTCGTGCGGTATGCGGGCATCTCCAAGACGAATGGATCATAATGGTGAGGAATTCGACTAATCCTATTAGAGGACTTTACTGGTAGACAAAACTCTTTCAGCTCTGTGTAGCAGTTGCTCTGTATATATAAGCACAACGCAACCCAAATCAAACCGATGCTCGAGAAATTCGGACACATTAACACTGCCCATGAGCAGCTGAGCTTTCGCCATACGTACTTGAGGGCCTCCAGGCAAGATCTGGAGGGCTCGCCATACAAATGTGAATTGTACTCTAGTTTTGGCCGAATATAGGGCGTACAAATGATGCAGTTATCGACTGTAGCGAAGTATTTTATACGTCGCTTTAGAAAACCTTGATAGCATCTCTTGATACATGAACTGCGAAAAACAAACGCATTAAGAGATTAACAGCCACTATATTCACATAGGCTATAACGAGTTCTTTAGTGTTTTATAACAATTAAAAAATAAATTATTTGACGGTGAAGTCAAGTTAGAATTTGTTTTGTTTTAATTGCTACTACCTGTTCGATGGGACTGAAGAGATCTTATCCAAGTAATATTTTTATATATTTCTTCATTTACTCTGAAATTTCAGACTACCTCTTTAGGTTCAATATTTTCTGTATTTCCTAAAGCTCTCTCTGTCTCTCTCTTTCTCTTGTCTATTACAATAATTATCTTTTTCCTAATTATTTGTTATTATTTTGGTCAAATTTTCTTTTTTTTTTTTGTTCTCGCTGCTGCATGAATATTTATGCCTTCAAATTAATTCTTCTACACAGTTTCAACTTTGTATACACATTAGTGTTGAACAATTTTCTACTTTGTTTATATTTTTATTTTATTTTTATTTGTTCACTTAAACAAAAGCTTTTTAAGGCAATACAACAACAATTAAATACAAGCAAAAAAGATAGGAAAAAAAATAAATCAAAAACATAAAGCGCATGAATTCAAATGGAATTTTCCGGTTAAGTTCTCAATTTGTATTTTGCGTAAGAATTTGAGTGTTGTAGTCATTCAATTTGATGTCAACTTCGTATAATGCTAAGCTTCCTATATACGGATTTATCTTTTGTCAGCTGTACTAATAGCCAGCTCTTTAATGCATTTCAAATGCTTTGTAATGAAAAAAGTAAGTAAAAAATTTTGTATAATTTTATCGATAGTATACTATAGTGAGTATCAGGCAAAAAAATGTTGTTCTTAATTATAAAAAAAAAAAATATTTTAATTCGAAAAATATTTTCTTTTTAAAGTCTTGCGCGTTTAAAAATCCAACTACGACACCGAAAAATAGAATGATGTATATTATCATCTTAATAACACATATGGCTAAAGAGGACGGGTACCTTGCAATTGCGGCGCCTTTGTTATACACTGTACCACGTGTGGAACAAGTTATATTAAACTTGTACGAATAAATGTAATACCCAGAGGGACCTAAGGAAACTCACCTTATATTATACGGGCCGATTCATAATAATTTTCTAAATCGGCTTAAGTTTGGCTGCCTGTTTGACTGATGACTGTCCACGTATTTTTGTGTTCAATCTGCAGGTCACAATATTTAAGATATCTTGATGAAATTTGTTTCTATTTCTCTTTTTCTTTTTCTCTCTCTTTCTTTTCTTTTTTTGGTCTTTATTGGCACGTCATTCGGGGAATGTTCTTTACATATGTAATACGATGATAGTCAGAGAAAGTAGGTAGAGTAAGCGAGTAGCCTGAGACTTTCGTCCAAGTACGAACACTATTGAAAACAGATTCGCTCAGACAATTCTGACAACATTACATATAACGCGTCCCTTTAGAAAAGAGTCTTTATATAACAAGAATTAAAACTTATGCATTACTCGACAAAAGTCGGAAAGAGCTCTTATTCAAAGCATACAAAAAACTTTATGGCAGGAAGACTTTCATTGTCGACAATGTTTACAGAGAATACTTTCAGATGGACAAATCTAAGTTTTATCTACCATCCTATAGCAGTCACTACTACAAGATGTTCTTCAACGTCTCAATAATTTTTGATGGGTCTCGTATACACAAATATATCTAAACATCTCTGAATCCTAGGTTTGTTATACGATTATACGATGTTATATATAGAATAGATAAATATAAAATTCTCCAAAATTAAAGCAAAAAGGAAAATTATTCTTTTACCATACTTGACTGAATTTCAGGTGTACTTGTTTATAAGGGGGTTGAAGCATCATTTTGGAAACACCGAAGTTATCGGATTTAATTCGATTAGACGAAAAATTCTGGGTATTTTGCCTTATTAAGATGTGGTGTCTTTTTAATTCAGTGCAGAAATTTAGTACGCGTAAATTTAGATAAATATTAGGTGTGCAACTTTGTCTCCGACCCTTTCCAATAGATGGCTTTAGCGATATATGCTGGTGCAAATAGACAGTTGTAGACATCAACTTAGACTTTTGTCAATAAAATCTTTCGATGGGATTTGTGTCTTCGGAGACAAAGTTGTGCATCTAATATTAAATTTGAAAACGAAATTTAATTCTCAATATAGGAAAATTATTGTCATAAAAAAGTTTTGCAAAAAGACCGGATTATCAAAATCGATTCCGCTACTTTTCTGAATTCAGAATACATATACTGTACAGATAACTCCGTTGCTTTTTGCATGCGTTACAAGCATTTGTAAAATCTAATAGTTGATTATTAAATATGAAAATAAATGTTCCTCTTTTCGCAAATTATATGCGTAGCAACTTCCCGTCTTTATAATCATCAGTGCACTGATGGACCACACCCCTGTTTATAAAAGCAGCAAAGGCTTTATAAAACGTTTTCGTACCTGAACATCTTAAAATTTTGAGTTCCTACGAATGCCCGTCTCTTGTCCGGTACTCTGTCTACTTGGACTATTTTATGGCAGGACTAGTCGAGATGAAAATCTTAAATCTGTTATATAAAATCTTGCTTGGTAGCCATAGCTCCAGCCGACAAGCGAGAGTAAATCTCCCCTAACTACGTTCACGATAGGCAGAAGACTATAAGTTGCCAATATTGGCCAGAGACGTGTTCCACACATTTCCGAGGACTTTTCAAAATTGCTGTAAAAACGTATGCGAACTTTTCACAAAATCAAAGAACTAACTTATAGCCTTTGAGATCTAAGATAAAAATTTACTACGAAGACTCGCTAGAAAAATTAATGCAAAACTTATCATAATTGACCAAGCGACATGCCCATATTTAATTAGATAGTTAGCTTGTGCATTTCTCGAAATTATCGATCAGAAACAATTCTAAATGAAATTTCTGTGCCACACCGCAGTTGTCTTCATTGCAGATGTCATCTCTGTTGCATAAATATTGTATCGGTGTTTAGTTCCAATTTTGCCTTTGTGTCTAATACATATCGTCTTTTGCAAATTTTTTTATATTCTCTCGGAATTCCTTGAAACTTTTCGACTTGGATCGTTCTGCAAAAAATGCATAATTGGCTTCCATTAAACGGAGTACCTTGGAAGGTCTGAGGATAGATCAACGTACATCGACCAGATTAAAATTTCACTGCAGAGATAGTTGAGAACAATCCAGTCATGCCTGCATGCATGAGTTAACCCACGTTCCTTCATTTTTGGAAATTATGTGATGCGAGCCTTTTTTGCGATGTGTTTATGTTGTACTTCTTAAGATTCTTTCTTTTTAATGTCTTGACTAATAGAGATGTAAGTGGATTATGCTGATTTTGAAACTTTATCTGTGACTTTCCTTTTTCAAATATACACGATTTTGTTATCTCAGTTATCACCAATTCCAAGAACTCTAACAATAAAAAGCAGACAATTTCAGAATCTTCCAGTACTCTAATCTTTCCAAAGAAAGTGGAAAATCAACGTTCGTGCCTGCAAAATTTGTGCAAACTTTACAAAATTGGCTGAAATTCAAATTAAACGCATAACTCTTGTTGGTTCAGCTTACTTTCAACAAAACCACATAACTCGTATACTGGGTGATTGATTAAAATTCCCTTTCCCCTTTAGCTATAATTCGCAATATTTGGCGATGAGTATATTTATAAATCACAATTTGAAAACGGCCAATAACACATACAAGGAAACTTCTCTTTTGATGACACGAAAAATTTTAAGTGAAATTGAAAAAAAAAACTGTACCGAGAAACACTTGTCGAATTAAAAACAAAACACAAACATACAGAAATTAATAGACTTTGCTTTATACATCATTTCTGAATAGAAAAAATTCTAATTTGCCTTTTTAGTCACAAAAACTTATTTCAGTTGGAAAAATTCATTTGCCGCAGAGCGACGTGCTCTCGTGTGTTATAAGAAAAAAATCTTTTTTTTTTGTAATTCGTTTCTTGGGAAATAGAAGTACTCGAAAAAAGAACGGCTACAGAGCGACGTGTTCTCGTGCGTTATAAGAAAAAAATCTTTTTTTTTATAGCTCGGTTCTTGGGAAATAGAAGGAGTCGAAAAAAGAACGGCTACAGAGCGACGTGTTCTCGTGCGTTATAAGAAAAAAATCTTTTTTTTTTATAGTTCGGTTCTTGGGAAATAGAAGGAGTTGAAAAAAGAACGAGATGCCTAAATTGCAGAAAATGGCTCCAGACTTCAAAGGCACCGCCGTTATTAAGGGCGTTTTCCGGGACATAAGCCTTGCAGATTATCGGGGCAAATACTTAGTGCTATTCTTCTATCCCATGGACTTCACATTTGTATGTCCCACAGAGATTGTAGCATTTTCGGATCGTATCGTTGAATTCCGGAACATTGGATGTGAAGTAGTCGCATGTTCTACTGATAGCCAATATACTCATTTGGCTTGGGTTAACACGCCACGTCGCCAGGGAGGCTTGGGCGAAATGGATATTCCATTAATGGCAGACAAGTCTATGAAAATTTCACGAGATTACGATATATTGGATGAGGAAACTGGGATACCGTTCCGTGGTCTATTTATTATCGACAAAAATCAATTGTTACGTCAAGTTACTATCAACGATCTTCATGTGGGACGTAGTGTTGATGAGACCTTGCGTCTAGTGCAAGCATTCCAATTCACTGACGAACACGGTGAAGTTTGTCCAGCAAATTGGAAGCCTGGACAAAAAACTATGGTTGCTGACCCACGTAAAGCAAAGGAGTACTTTGCAATAGCTTCTTAAATGCAGAGACACTTTTTTTTTTGAATTTAAAAAACTCATCGTTTAGTTGTGTAGGTAAATCTTTATTCTTTTAAATAATTTTCGTTATTCTTTTTAATTAATTTTTCGCATATCGGAACAGCAACAACAAAACATTATTTAACCTTTTTTCATATATCGGATCAGCAACAAAGTAGCACTAACGACATTATTTAAGTATTTGTCATATATCGGATCAGCAACAACATTATTTAACCTTTTTTCATATATAGGTTCAGCAACAACGCAGCACTAAACATTATATAACTATTTTTCATATATTGGATCAGTAAAAACATTATCGATCCATTTTTCATATATCGGATCAGCAACACAGCAGCACTAACAACTTTATCTAAGTATTTATCATATATCGGATCAGCAAGAACATTATCCAGCCATTTTTCATATATCGGATCAGCAACAAAGCAGCACTAACAACATTATTTAAGTATTTATCATACATCGGATCGGCAACGAAGCAGCAGTAACAACATTATTTTACCATTTTTCATATATCGGATCAGCAACAACTTTATCTAACCATTTTTCATATATCGGATCAGCAACACAGCAGCACTAACAACTTTATCTAAGTATTTATCATATATCGGATCAGCACGAACATTATCCAGCCATTTTTCATATATCGGATCAGCAACAAAGCAGCACTAACAACATTATTTAAGTATTTATCATACATCGGATCAGCAACACAGCAGCACTAACAACTTAATCTAAGTATTTATCATATATCGGATCAGCAACAACATTATCTATCCATTTCTCATATATCGGAGTAGCAACGAAGCAGCACTAACAACTTTATCTAAGTATTTATCATATATCGGATCAGCAACAACATTATCTATCCATTTCTCATATATCGGAGTAGCAACGAAGCAGCACTAACAACTTTATCTAAGTATTTATCATATATCGGATCAGCAACAACATCAGCACTAACAACTTAATCTAAGTATTTATCATATATCGGATCAGCAAC